>CM051504.1:5381666-5535623 GCA_028031935.1 Paedocypris micromegethes
TATATATATATATACAACACTACTTTTTTTCTTGACACTACACAGACGTCGGAGCTGTTTTCACCTTGCGGGAGATCTATTAATTTAGCCTGTTACAACACTTTCTGTGTTCAATTAGCAATGTCTCTGTGTTGTCATTAAAAGTTTTAATGAAACGTCCTCGAAACGACGCGATACAACATCTAAGTGATACGAGTCACAAGTTAGGGTTGATAAAAGAAGAAAAAGAAGTATGTAAGAGAAGTACTGTATTCAGCCTGATATTGTAGGGGTCAAAATTAAAATGTAATTCTCATTTGTGCCTGAAAAAAAATCAGGGGGTGCTTATATCCGCATGCATACAGTAAATTTAAAAAGTTCAATAATTATGAGAACAGAAAAAAAAATGCTCTCAGCTGTCTTGTCACTTTGTCATTTTGTACTTTTTGACAATAAGGCGCCATAATAAACGTCTATTTTATGTATACTTTAATCTGTTCACATACAATTTCACACATTTTTTTCCAGATTAAAAGGTTAGCAGTTAACATGTCGAGGACTTCAAGTGCACCTTACTTTCTGAAAAATACCTTTGTGGAACCTGAAGAATGGGAACACATTTGACAAATCAATAAAAGAGAGCCTTGTATCTCCTTACACCGTACATCGGAGTTCATTAGAGTTCCATTTAAAAGAAACCTTAGAAGGCAAATGTAGAACGTCTGTAATGAATGTTTAATTGGCGCAGCGTGAAAGTGGGAAAATGGATCTGGGATTATCAAACTGAAAACTGTCTGCTGCCTTCAAATGAAATTGCTTTTCCAGTTCATTGGTGTGGACTGGAGATGACTGCTGCTCATCAGTCTCTTTATTAACCTTCTGCTGTAGCCAAGTGCGAAAACCAGCACATTCCCACAGTCCCTTCTCCACCTCAATTTAAAACCAGTAAAGGTGTTCTGAGGACAGTCAAACCAATCACGTGCGGCACTTATACTGGCTAAACGGTCTGAATACTCTCTTTTTAAACATCCTGGTGAATTATTTATAAGATCCAACAAAAACAAATGCTAAAACTAAACAAATTCCTTTTCATTTCAAACATTTATTAACAGGGCGGCACGGTGGAGCAGTGGGCAGCGTTGTCGCCTCACAACAAGTAGGTGAGTTTGAGGCATGTCTGTGCAAAGTTTGCATGTTCTCCACATGCTTGCGTTGATTCCCTCCGTGTCTCCACTTCCTCACACGCGTGTTTCAGGTTTCCTGGCTTTGGAAAAATGACTATAGGTGACTGTAGTCTGAATGTCATTAGAGTATGTCCCGTCTGTGAATGGGTATGTCATATGGGTATGTCCCGCTCTGTGATTGGTTGGCCTCCAAGTGTGTATCCCGCCCAGTAAAGAAATGGAGTAAGAGATAGAAAATGGATGGATTTATTAATAAATTGTTGTGCATTAAAATACTTTTAAAAAATACATTCATGTCCATAAAATTGCTCAGTAAATTGGACCTCCATCGGACCAGTCGAAATCACTCGATTCCAGTACATTGGGACACTTAGATACTCTATCCTTTTATTCCCAATAAACCTATGACATGTCTAACATATAACTTAAAATGCCATTATGAACTTTATTTTAAGAAACACGCACACACATATTGTGAACATACGTATTCTATTTCTATATTTTAGAGTTTGTGCAGTTATGAATACAGCGCACAGACATAAACGCTTGGTTAGCAGCACGATATTCGCCAACTTGTTTCTTGCTTAAAATCCTCGTTGTGTTTGCGGTTTAAACACAATGACAAACTACATTTATCATTTTCTGGACAAGTGTGTGATTAAAATAATAGTGATTCTTTTTATCACGTCTTTTTGCACACCAAAAGTGATGGAAAAAAATAATAGGCCAACCAAACTTTTACCCAGATTTTGTAGTTACACCATATCTAATTGTTTAGGCCAGGGTACAGGCCTGTCTCGATAAACCAGTTCCAAATTATCTGGAATTAAAATTGATATTAAAACCAGTGTGATAAAGAATTAAAACAACCGGAACACACACACACTGTTTAGAATTATGAACACTTTGGCACACTTCTTACACACATTCCTATCTACAACATACACAGAGAGACTTGACTTTACCTGGTTATATTTAGCGATAATCTCAGCACGTTCCTCTGCTATCAGCACATCAATGTCCTTCTTCATATCAACAGCTAGAAACATAAGAAAACAAAAAAATCAAGTACAGACACTCAACTGAAGACTGACAAAAGACATACGTTCAATAAACTCACACACCCATGTAAAAACAACACGCCAAAGCACCGAGACATGACTGGTGGAATATTGTGGTCCTCCTATATAGAATCAAACTCCAGAGATCAACATGATGTGTCGACTTCAGGAAAACTAACTCAAAACGACTCAGAAACTTCGGGCTGGAAAAATGGCCTCATGACAGCTTTTGTTGCTATAATATGTAACCTAAGAGCGCTTCTTTTGTCTTCAGGATCCTGTTGGTCATACGAAACATTAGCCCCCTGGGAAGAGCAGCCAGTGCCGGAGAAGAAGAAAGATTCCTGATGGCTGCGGCTGTCTGATGGTCTGGACACGGGCGGGTCACATAAAGAACTGTTGACAGAGTCACCCATGTCTATTTTGTTCTTAAAAACTCATTTTATCTATGAAATTGGCTATTTTGACTAACCATGGAAGCGGTAACGCATCAGTGGCCATTTGCTGAAGTACTGCGACAGAAGGCCACTGACTCCTGACAGGTGTCAATATTGACCTTTGTGGTGAAGAAAACAGCTTTCAAAGAAATTCTTTACATTTCCTCACTCTCGCTTTTTCCTTCAACTGTTTGTTCTTGATGCCAGAGAGATGAAAAGTCTGAAGTGAGCAAAGTAAATAGTTTACTAATCTATTTTCTTGGTCTAACACTGTTTATTCCTATTTTCAGTGTGTGTGTGTGTGTGTGTGTGTGTGTGTGTGTGTGTGTGTGTGTGTGTGTGTGTGTGTGTGTGTGTGTGCGTGTGTGTGTGTTAATAAACAGTCCAGCAAACTAACTACTAAAGAGAAAAGGAGAATTTTAGCATCTTATTTTGTAATATCATCTCATCTTTTTATAATTTTATATTTTAATTATTTTTGAATGTCTTTAATATAAACACTGTAACTGGTGAAGTAGACGGCACGATTGATAGTATTGTAGACAACGTCATAAAATCTAAATATGGATAAAGATACTCAAATTCACAACAAACAAGTTTTTTGTTTTTGGTTAAAAAACTGTTTCTCGTTTCGGGACAATTTTTGGAGCTTAGTGCTATAATCCCGTCAGTATTTAAGTGGTCTTAGATTAATTATATAAGAACATATGGACATATATAGAGAAAGGACATATAGTTTTTTTATAATTAAATGTCCGTTTTTACTTCTTTGGCTAAATACACAGAAGACAAACATAATATATTAACTGAACAAAAAGGGCGATGGAAAGAACTTCCATAAAACATGCCATCCAAGAATCAAATATGAGTTACATAATGTGGCTTTTATTTGATTGTTATATGTGAACGGAGTGTAATTGCATCAATTTTTCCGTTTTAGGCCCAACCGCAGGAAGAAAAAAAAGAAACAAGAGGGAAAATGTTGACCTATGGGCATCTAGCACATCTTACACGGAGCACCATAAATAGCCTCTTCTCCCGAGAGCGGGACTGTAAGGTTGTTCAAGCCCTACTACTGCATGGAATGACAGTCCTGCTTCAGATTTCCCAGCCGGGTGGGAAAATGCCCTGACATAGAAATCAGAATTAGAATAGAGTAGAAACTGAGCTGAATTAGAATTTCATATTCAGCACACATGATCTATTTGAATATGCATGTTTTATATGGATATGTACACACACTTCAGACAATCATAGTGTTAAACAATAAAATGCGTTCATAAAAAAGATTGTGCTTGTTTTCCAAACCAGACTGAAACGTCAAAGCTGTCGATTGTGCATTTCCTGTGTGTATTTCTGCATATACACGGATGACTGCATATATTGACTATGTGTTAGTGTCTGGCTCTTTTTTTTTTTTTGTATTTTGTCTACAGAGAAAACGTCAAAGCTTGGTACAGACTAGAATGAACGACACTTCCTGTTTAAGGAAAGACTGCTAAATCGGACTGGCTTCCATAATCACCCAAGGTGTTCTGTTGACAATGGCGTTTATTATGGGAAAAAGAAAAGCTAAGCGTTTAAAAATGGGGAATGTGAAGTGAACATTTGTCGCTGGACAACTGGCATCAGTTGTGTGGCCATCTGGGTGGCAGTCGCTGGCTTGTACGGGGTCACAGATGTGGAGCCCTTCAGAACACTGAGGCGGCCTTGTGCTAACTCTCTCTCACAGTGTGACACCACTCATGCGGAAACGTGTTTATTTAATAGATATGTATGACGTGTAGTTGGAGCTCCACCGTGGCACATGATACGGCCAAAAGTTCACCGAGTATTTGGTATGATGCACAGGAAGCTTGACGATAAAGCGGAAATAATGTGTCTGCATTTCACAAAACTCTATCTGGAATTAGAATTAGAAGATTTGTAAGAAAAAACAATTGTACATGTATATAACAATATACACAAGTTGTAAAAGAAATGTTTTTGAAGTGTTTCTGACGTTTTGAAATAATAATAACAGACATTCTGAATGCGATGGATTAATTAAAAAAAAAGAAAAACCTATATTAGGTGTATAATTAATTAAAAAAAAACAAACTATTTCAATTAGACGCGTAAATTACAATAAAACAAATCAATGTTGCCCGATTAGTAATTTTTGCCCGATTATACATAATGTTGCCAGGAAACCATTTTAGCCCTGTAGCTTGCTATTCACAAATTAATTTTGCTTTGATTACTTATCATCAATGTGGCCCAAAAAAAGATATTGATGAAAAATTATGACCAATCATGCAGCCTAAAAAAACACAATTAACAGAGAGAAATAACTTTTTAAGCAGAAACAGCAGCACAAATTGACATATTTTTGGTCTTTGGTCTCGATAGTTATATTCATATAGTTATATTGTGACAATTTTTCTTTTCTATAAACCAATTATAACAAATTTATTTTACTTTTGTGAATTCAATGATAGAACACACATTAAAACTAAACATCTTCAAAACGCGCAACAAAAAAAATCTTCTACAATTCTGAACTTGAACATTGCACATCATTTAACCATTTAACCAAGACACTTGACTCTGTATTTTTTTTATTTATGTACTTATTATTTAAGCTTATCAAGACAGTATCTTTATAAGGCTTATACTTTCCAAAAAATACATATATTTCATCGTAACACACACACGTAAATATCTTTCTAATTAATTGTATTATTAGGTCATATTAGAGTCAGTTAATGACTGTGAACATTAGAACATCACTGTGTCTATGAACACGACCAGTACATGCATAATTGATGTTTTATTTGGTTCAGGAGACGTGGCTTGACTCCGCACCAGCACATGCATTAATGATACAGAAAGTGTTACATCACTGCACTTCAGCCCATTTCAGGAAAAGGTGGCGCTTGTGACAACCATGTGCTGCAACAGAACATTAAATGGAATAGTCTCCGACAGCTCACCCACACATCGCCCACAGCATCGTACCGCACTCAACCCTCTCGCCTGAGACACCATTCTAATGAAAAATAGTCCATCAACAACAAAATACACATGCACAATGGCAGAACAACCTGCACAGAAATTATGCATAAAGTGCTGTGTTGATCATTTTTGCAATGTGCCTCCCTCCCTCCATCCATCTTATTCACCTCTTTTCCGATTCCGGTTTTATTTTTAAACAAAACTAAGATAAAAGTAATGACATAATTGTCTTCATGAACAGATGCAAATCAGTATCTAATGTTGTTTATGCAACCCATGAGAAAATTATGTTTACCAGGTGTATCGTAATTGGTGTTTCTGTTTTGAAAGAGAAATTCAACTTCTGATGTTTAATTATCACGTATTATTATTATTATTATTGTTATTATTATTATTATTATTATTATTATTATTATTATTATTATTAATAATATTTAGTACACATATTATTATGTTGGTTCTCAAATCCACTAGAGTCGTATGATTTTACGATGCATCATACATATTTTAAATAGACAAAAAAAAATGTTCGTGATTTTAACTGCATTCTGACTGCTTTTCAGACCGAAGATGTTTTTTATTTCTTAAATTAACTTATTATTAAAGTACTATTATCTTAATTAAAATTGTGACCCGACGACCTCAAAATCATTCACGGTGATTGACAAATGGAGATTGATGGATGGTTTACAGAAGAATGGATCGATTCAGCTCTAATACATCTTCTCTTACTTAAACAATCCTGATACCAGACAAAAAGTCAATGCTCAGTCCATCTGACCAGCAAACTCTCCTCCATCGATTGTCCTGACACATCAGAAAAGGCATTGACTGGATTGACATACAATGTTTCACGAAACGTTCTCATCACAGTCTAGGACTCGTCTGAGATGTCGGCGTTGAGCAAATGCTTGCTCATGCTAATAAATGATGATATATGATGATGATAAAATAAACAATAATAAACACTGTGTGATTCATTTCCCTCTTTTCAGCTTGGATATTCTTAAATTAAACCAAAACAAGTTCTGGTAGGGCAAATATCTACTGCCATGACGGGCCAAAACTACATAATATTAGTCCAATCTTGCATAATATGGATTTGATTTTCTACAAAAAGAAATAAACAGTAAAAAAAGGCCTATATTTTCGCAGTTGTCAATTGTAGTATTTCATATTTAAATGCTACCTTTTAACATAAATTGTTGAGGGTGTGAAACAATGACATTAACAATTTGCATCATTTTGGATCTTGGTTTAAAAAAAATCTGTATAAAACCAATGCAGTCGTTGTTCATGCATTTTTAAAGGGAAATGTAAAATATATATATGGGCCAGTGGAAGTCCACCAAAGGGCCGCGTGTAGCCAGGACTGTGAAAGTCCATGTCTAACTCAACCCGCAAAATCTTGTGGGACACAACTGAACATACGTACATAAAAGCAGATAAACAGCAGATTATTATCGCATGCAACACAGATTATCAGGAATTGAGGTTAAGGGCAGTAAACAGGACACGTGGTAATTTCTATTTAAACGATAGGTCAAAAAATAACGTGCAATGAAGTCACAATGATAGATGTAAATGCTTGTAGATATGAAGGTGTCTGTCCAGAGTTCTATATGGAACTGTGCATGGAAAATAAATGTATTTTTCCATTTCAAAATGAATTTCAGTGTACGTCGGAGCATATACGTCAATATTTTACACATTCCTGAGCATTTACTTGTCTTAAGTTAGACATGTATTTATCATGTTTTAATATAGTTTGGTCTATTTGGAATAACAACAACATTTTTTCCTCATAGATCGAAAGCTTGTGACAGAAACGTAAGTTTACAATAAGATACGAAATCATATTAATCGGATCACGTGATCCACTATTCTCGCGAGTGTCAGGATTTCAAACCCAAACAAACGTCTGCTGTACGTTGTGTAGCTACGTGGATTTATTTATGACAACAAACGGTTGATCAAAAGCCGTTATAACTTTCAGTTGCTCCACCATGAGCTTGAATGTTTTTTTTTTTTGCAAGCCAAGCTGAAAATAGACAAATTCACGCAAAAACTCGTAATGATGAAATGGTCACGTTTGTGCTATACGTGTTGGAAAATTTCACGGTGTTGGCTGTATAGTTACTGTATAAATGACTGTAAATGGTTAGAATAATATGGAGTAAAGACAACAACGCACGGCGTCTAGAACGGCAAGACAACGGTGCGTTCAAAATTTGACCGTTAAGATTTTGAAGAGATAAAATTGTAAATTACCGTTAATCGAGAAGACTCTTCATTCCTTCTTCGCTGAAAACCCTGGAAGCCCGAGGCTAAACTATCGAAGCGTGTGCTGCATATAACCGCACTGAGAAGCGCATAAAGCGGCGCGGCGCGTCAGATTCCTTTCACTCGAGCTGCAGGAGTTCAATCCTGGCTGGCTGGTGGTCACGTGACGGGGACGACTGACGATGTCACGTGACCAGGTGCCTGCTTCGATTGTAAATAAAATCGCAGGGATCCATTTTTTGGTTCAGTGGTCTTCAGTGACGAGCTGATAAAGATTAAAATTATTAAAAGGTTGCACTTGCAATGCTATTTAGTACAAAACGGCAGATAATCATATAAAAACCGATTTTTGTTATTTATGTTAAATAACCTGAATATCGTTTGCGTTTTTGCACGAAATGAGTAATACACGTTTTATTTGAATTCGACTCTATCCGTTTGAATAAAATTCCAACGTTTAAATAAAATTCCAACGGATGATTTAAAACATGAATTGTGAAACAGCGCCATCTGCTGGAATCTTTGTTTTGTGCGATTTGCCATAAGTGCAGAGATGTGGATCATTTTTATTTTGTATGAAGTAAGAGATGATAATGATTATTTTTATTATTGTTATTATTATCATCATCATCATCATTATTATTATTGTTGTTATTATTATTATTATTATTATTATTACGTACATAATTGAATTGTACTTCTTGACTTCAATACAAACATTTTAAATGGTATTTGAATTGTATATTGTGTTCGTCAAGCAGACAAAAAATAAATAATATTTTCGCAGCGTCCTCTACTGCAAACGTCTTATCGTGCGGTTTGTCTAGTGCAACTGTTTAGTGCAATTTATATTTGTTTGATATCGATAGTATCCGTTGTCAACCAGAAACAAGACGTTTGTATAACAGCGCCATCTGCTGGAAGCAGTAGTTAGTGCGATTTGCCTTTAGTCAGCTATTCATAAACAAGGACCCGGGGCCACTGTTGGCCCTTGGTGCCCCTGCCAACTCAATTTAAGAGCAAAGTTTAAAAATTTATTGTTATTCCGGACCCATCGATTCCTTCTATCTTTCCGCTATAAAAATGTAGACATTATGGCACTCTTATGAAATAGATAGTTTAGTTATTTGCATTGATTTGGTTTAAATTAAATTACATAATTTAAATACCCGCTATGTTATCAAATTTGTGTGCATTGTGACACAGGAAGTAACTTCTCTGAATGATATTTAATGGACTTTTGACCATTCGGTTAATGCATTTTAGCGGCTCAGCTTTAGTAAAAAGTTGACCCAGCTGACTTATATTCTCGATTATGCTTATGCTGAATAATATTATCCAACCTTTAATATACAACTGTATTTACTTGACACTTACCATAAGTGTATAGCAGGCCTGTGGTAAACTGTGAAAAGTCATGCACACGCTGACAATCAAATGTAATTTTAGACATCTATCCAGTGCGTAACAATAAAGCACTGTAGGTTTCTATGATATTAAAATTGCAGGTAACTTGAAAGTTCTTTTTAAAACAGTAGTCATCTCCACCGTTGCAGAGGAATTCTCACAGTGGTAGTGACCAAACGTTTCCACAAGGGGGCAAGAAAATCCAAGCTCAGGACCTACAGAAACTCGTGAATGTAGCAGAAGGGTCAAAGTGTTACTGGAGTGTGTCGCCTTTTATGATGACTTGGCTTTTATAACAGCAAGATGGGATAATCCCTGGGTGAACGATCCACGCAAAGTTGCAATCTGGAGGGATTTTGGAAATCTTATTTTATTTTTCTGCCACAGCCATTAAAACAAGCTCAAAAATTGATGACAGAATATAAAGGTCAAAGTCTAAACAATCACAGATGAAAGTGAGGAGGAATCACGATGATATTACTTTACATATTATGACAGTTGGTTCAGGAGACTTTTAAGTCCACCCATTCAAACAGCGCTGCTTTCAACTTTTCTCTTCTGTGCTCACTGCAGGTGCGTGGCGCGGTTACGTAAGTGTGTTTTTCTGAGAGGATTTGCTGTCTCTGGTGAAAAGTGAGGCACTGGAGAGGGGAGGGGCGGGGCCACGCCTTTTTGTTTGTTCTTTTACCTGTTTCTCGGTATCTTATTGCCCCGCATTACACACAATATATCAATAATCCATTCAAGGAAATCAAAATACCAACAGTTCAACTGAAACCAACTATTGAAAAACGTCCATCAAAGACTCAATCAGATGAGAGGAACAGCGTGGGCAATTCATGCAAACAGTAGTCATACAGTGTGTGAGAAAACAGTAGACTCGGCTGCCATATTTGCTCTGAAAACAAAAGATGTGAGCTACTGTCTTGTGGGAGTCAAATATATCGCTGAAAGGTAATATTTGGAATTTTTTTTTCATAGTTCAACGTGAAAGAAATACAAAGTCCATTTGTTTTAAATGTAAGTCAAACATCTTTGGGTTTATTACATTTCTATGGCTTATATTGAGCCAACTCGTTTTAGAAAACTCACTGAACTTGAAAAGGTGTGTTGAATCGAATTATATGCACCATCCAAGTCTTGCAGGTTCGACCCATGGCATAAGACTGCCCACTGTTCCGGGATTGTGTGTGTTCATTTCACTGTATGTGTGTGAGTCCACTGGATGGTTAAATGCAGAACATAAACTCACTCGCTACAATACAACACGATATTATACAATACAATATGATACGATATGATACAATACGAAACTCACTCACTTGAAAAATTATAATTTTATTTGTCACGTACATTTTATATATGGTACGACATAGTATAACGTAGTAAAATGTATTTTTTGATCATCCAGCATATTAACATGGGGATGGAGGAGGGGGATGCATTCAAGGATAATATAATAAAATGAAGATATAGGATAGAAATACAATAATAAATATAAAGATACAATATCAAATATGAATAAAATACACATTTATGAAGATAAAAATACAATCAAATATTATAAAAATTAGTAAAATACAAAAAAGTGACCCGTTGATCTAGAAAGTGTTTTGTTAAAGTGTCTAGTTTAAAGTGTCAAGAAAAAAAGCGCATTGCACAGATTTTGTGATGTCTTTACAAAATAGAAACTGTAATGCAGCTTTTCATTTAAATTTGAGATTCTTGCTGTATATCGGTACTTGACAATGTACAAAAATGTTCTTGAGGCCTGTTCACACTGGGACAAACTTTTTACTCTTTAATTCTCCGCCATTGAAACCATGCGACTCAACCATGGCCAATTTGACTGTTAAATCAAAGCATACAAATTTATAAAAGTGTTTTAGTTTTTAAGCTGAACCTCAAAAAAATCCTCTGACCAATGAGTATTTGACCGCATGCTAGGAGCTGGTGAAAATGTCCTATTTCCCGATTAATTTGTACTCAAATCAATTTTAGAAGAGGATGCAAAAATCAGACAGTGAATAGAAAAAAGCAGATGAAAGCAAATCCATTGCAATTGTATATTGTATCATTACTAAGTATAGAATTTAGTAGCAATTTAATCATTGATTCCATGTGACAAGCACCACAAAATTAAAGTATCGTGTCTTGTGTCAAAAAAAATAGTACAATTTCACACAACTATTTTGCTCTTTGCCAGCGAACAACGTGAACTCAAAAAAACTGTCTTGGCTTGTTCTTTAAGAAATGTTTGTTCCAGCGTCAAGAAGCTTTTAATGAAATAGTTGAGGTGACTCAGCATTGTCAGTTGCAAACAGAAAAAAAAAACTCCTTGTGAAAACTTTAACCTAAGAGTCATTTTTCAAGACAGCTATTCTATAATTGTAGAAACTTCAGCGTGTTTGTGGTTGAAGCCTCATTCAGGCCAATCAGTCGGGCCTAAACAGATTGACTCACGCTCAGCAGCAACCGTTCATTTGTAGAGTTGTGTAAATGCAATTCCATATTTATCCACTACACAACCATTCATAAAAATATACTCATTTTTTTTCGTACACACGTGACAATACCGTTGCCCTTCATCTGCTGTGGGAATCAGAACATCCGTCCGTGAGCTTCTGCATTGTGCGGGTTTGTGTGCCGATGTGTGTTTCTGGGTGTGGACAGCGCAGAATAGCGAGCAAAATTCGAGAGCCGCTTTTGTCGGTTCAGTATTTTATGAAAGGAGATAAATTGAAAATTGAAAAACTGGCTTATATTTAGTAACAAGAAGGAACAGTACAAGCCCGCGGCGCTGAAACCTGATTCAGGGCATTTACGCAGACCCTTTTCCTTCCCTCCATGACAGATCCATCATCCTCACTGAACTATTGTGAGATGGGCCTTGGTGTGACCCAAGACCTCATGTGCAGGTGGAGACCTTGAACAATCCTCGTGTGTAAATGTGGAACAGGAAAGGCTGTGTTTAATTTGGCACAAAGGAGGATGTGTCCTATAAAAAGTACAGTACTGTACAGTAGCATGTTTTCTTCTCCACTTAACACCAGTCCTACGGTAAATTCCTGTGTTGGTCTTTCCAAAATAAAGATTATTCTGTAATTTATATTCTACCGTTTATGAAACAGTAGCACAATGGAGATGGTTTAACCAGAGGTGTAAAGAGTACCTGAAAACCATACTGTGGTAAAGTACAGTGCCTTACTGTAAAATTTACTCCATTACAAGATACAAGTCACCAATTCCAAGAAGACTTGAGTAAATGACGTTAGGTATACAATTTTAAAATAACTCAAGTACGCATTTGTCTCTGCTACATTTAAGCTCAAAACATGAAAATAGAAATAAAATTTCACCTCAATGTTTTGAAATGGCAGAACAAAATAGAAATAAAAAGAACAAAAAGTCAGTCTCAGTCAAACTCAAATGCGCAAAAAGTGTGTTTACGTGATTTAGCTCATAAATAGCATCCAATACTTTCAGCATCCTGCAGATGGCGATATCACCTCGTCCTCCCAAGAAAATAACAGTTGAAAATAATGCTTGTCGCGCACAATCACAATGTAAGAACTAACGGTAAGTGTCCATTCAAATGTAGTGAAGTAAAGAGTACAGAGACTCAATCACTAATGTATTTAAGTGAGTAAAAATCGCTTTTAGTTTTGATACTCAGTACAAGAACACAGCAGCTAAAATACTCGATTAACAAAATCCAAGTACTTTACACAAACACTGGGTTTAAAAATAGGTTCATAGTTCCCAGAACACACCAATCCATCAAAGCACGTCAAAACAAGGACACTGCGACACTCCTAGAGACGGCTCTTCCTTGTTTTCCCATTCTTGCTGTGCAGACGGACCAGATTTCACTGGACTTCCTTGACCCAGATCTGGCCCTCGTTTAATTGAGCAAGAGACACGGGAACGACACGAGGTTGTTTCCCAGTCGTAGTGGCTAGTGTACTCTTCCATCGGGCCATGTTGTCAAGCCAAACCGAGCGGGAGAAGATCGCCGTGGGATTCGGACGATGTGGACGAGGAAGGTGGTTAAAAAAAGGTTAATAAAGTATGAGGTCATGAAAAACAAGCAAGTCTTCGGGAATAGCACGGGGGGTACGAAGGAGATGTTTGTCTCAGCCTGATCTCAATTACTCTGGACTGAATCATCTTGCATTGAAAGCTGGCAGCTCTTACACTCTCTAGGAAAGTCTCTCTTGCCAAAATATGGAACGTATTTACACCATTTCTATGGCAACTACCCATTGGATTTATTGGATTCAAGTTTTTCCCTTAAATCAGGGAATCTAGTTTATTTATTCTATCCCTTTCTTCAAAGTTCCTGCTATTTCCAGTAAAGCAAAGCCGCGTGCGCGTCTTGCGCACGAAAAAAAATGTTTGAAATAAATTCCGGATAATTTCGACCCAGCGTTCACATTACATCTGTTTTCAAAGTCTATTTAGTAGCAAATGACCTGCAAATGATAAATAAAGGTAGAGGATTACAGAACATTCAATAACCTTTGAAATGTTTTCTTCAATGCGCTTCAATCCATCACAAACTGGGTTTAGCTTGGAGCAGAAGGGCCTGGAGATGTTGGGACAAGCTGAAATTGTTATGAACTTTTTCCTTTATGCACCTGCTTGCAGAGTTTAATTAAACAAGTTCTCAACATGATCTAAAAACAGATGGAGAGCAGGGGAAAAGAGGGGAGGAGACAGGGCTTTGCGTTATGGAAAGTCTTATTACCTGCGTCATGGGTTTTCACTGCAGAAAAGCCCGTGAACCGGTTTGGTTTGGGATGAATGACACAATGTTTTAAAATAAACGGCTGGCTTGTTTCAGGCTCAAATCGTCTCGGTCAAACCATCGCAGTTGTAAAGTTCTCGTAAGTCCCTGACTAACTTGGGTATTTACACATTACGGATTAGAAAATCATATATAAAAATGATTCAGTAGTTTCACAGCTTGCTGGGTGTAATTACAAAAGGCTCTTTAACCCCTAAACCATCTTTAACCGGGTGGCGCGAAGTTAAGAAACCACCCGTCTCAATAAGGGTTAAATATAACCTCTGCTCCAGTAAGAGAGCCATAGAGTGTATTTCAATCTGGAGAGAATTGATAATAAAAGTGCTATTCGAAAGATTTGGGAGATGTGTGGTGCAATCAAAGAACTCAACTTGATTAGGATTCAATTGCTTGACACGTTTTAAAGCAAGATGACACAAAGCCAAAGGCAACTTCATCACAATAATAAATCTTGATCTCCTAATTTTATTGAAAATATTCATACTTAACCAAGATGCGTTATGAAGGAGAGATATCACCATACCTACCTAAACTGGTGACTTGAACTGTGGTTATGATGTGCAGCGCTATTTATTTATGGTTTGTGTTTGTTCATTATGTGTGCTGTGTTATGATTATGGTTATTGTTTATTTATTTATAGTGTGTAGCATTATTTATGTTTATGCATGCATTCTTGTCTACTTATTTATTCTGTTGTTGTGACATGCTATTTCCTCGCTGTGGGACAACTATAGGCTTTTTCAATTCAATTCATTTCAATTCAAAATTCAAAACTCAAAACTCAAAACTCAAAACTCAAAATTCAAAATTCAAAATTCAAAATTCAAAATTCAAAATTCAAAACTCAAAACTCAAAACTCAAAACTCAAAACTCAAAATTTTATTTGATTCAATTAAATTCAATTAAATTCAATTAAATTCAATTAAATTCAAAATTCAAAATTCAAAGTTCAAAGTTCACAGTTCAAAATTCAAAATTCAAAATTCAAAATTCAAAATTCAAAATTCAAAATTCAATATTCAATATTCAATTCAATTCAATTCAATTCAATTCAATTCAATTCAATTCAATTCAATTCAATTCAATTCAATTCAATTCAATCAAATCAAATCAAATCAAATCAAATCAATTCAAAACTGTGCAAACTTCAGCAAAAATCTGCTGTTTTTTATACAGGCAACAAGACCAGCCAATCAACAGATCGAATAAAACGTTTTCAGACATGAATTTGAACCAAAAAATTCAAAACATATGACTCAAAAGCTGACAGACAGTCTTGGCAAGCTTTTTTAGATCCATCACTGTACTATCGTCTTCCACTAAACACGGTGTGTGGTGCTCAAATGTCATCAGTCTTATCTGTAAGCCACTTTCTTCATGTCTACCCCACATGGAGCTGGAGTCAGTCCTAGCATCTCGGCCCAGGGCAGGAAAACCCCCCGGTTAGGAGCCCAGTCAATCGCGGGGTGAGATATACAAACACACATTCACACTCTCACTCACACCTAAGGGCAATCCACTCGCCAATTTACTTGACATGTGTGCGGAAACCGGAAACCTGGAGGAAACCCATTTAGCCTTTAGAGTTTGAGAACGTGCTAAGTTGAAGGGGGAAACTCGAAACACAACATTAAAAAAAAGTCATAGTTTTATAGAAATACTTAAATCCTTGGTTAGCAACCTAAAAGGCAGTGAAAGTGATTTGGTTGTTTGTGCAATAAACCGCACCCTGAAGGTACAGTTCATGGACAACACGAGGCTTGGGAGCAGAACTATGATTTCCATGAGTTTGGCTGGCTTTCCTAAACCACACTGAAGAACCTGAGGTGGTTTCCACATCAGATTGCTCAAACCGAACCTCGCAAAAAGAGCCGAGAACCTACAATCCGCTGTGGTACGTTAAGTATCAACAAGACAGAAGTGTTTCCCAAACACTTGAGTCCCCGCTGTGGCCTCCATGAAGAAAAAGAGGGGGTTTATTTAACAGCCACGTAAAGGACTTCCCTCAGTGTTCACAGGTGGTATTAGTTGCACGTCAACAGCAGTGACTCAGCAGGCGGGAATGTTTCGCACTTTTTAACCATGTATGAAAAGGCCAGCGAAAAGGTCAGCAATTATGGAAAATGATGCATCCGTCGCTGTAGGAAAATAGTATGTGTCCGATCATAAAGGACCTATGTGTAACGTAAGCGCCTTTCTAGACGGGCTGGTTCAGTAGCAAGACGCAAATGAAAGAGTTCAAACCGGTGAAAGTCGACCGCTTTCGGAGGGCTGACGCAAACGCTGTCTTTTTTACAAGAGGAACTGCTATATTGACTTGGAAACCAAAACAATTTAAGTTTAAACACATGCAAGAAAAGTTACATCTGGCAAACGCATTTCAAAACCCGTTCTAAATTTGCTTCTCTGTGTTCGACGCAACACTCGCCAAATATACTTGTGGCTTGTACCCTGTAACAAAGCAGTCGGCTAATTTGCATATCACTAATTGCATACGTGTACACAGCAGCTTATTCTGGTAACTTTATTAACACTTAAATCAAAACAGATTTAGAATAGTACGTGCAAGACAGCGCTGTTTGTAAAAAAAAAAAAAAATCACTTGTAACTGGAATCCCTGTGTAGTGACAATGCCCGACTTTGTTTTTCATCCGATCTTTTTTTTCTGGAGTAATAAGTACCGGTCCTTTTCATTTTTTCCTCTCACGTAGCTGCTGGATTGTTGGATTGATTACTATTATCCATTCATTGTTAGTCATGGACCCTTTAACGCACTGTTTGTTTATGAGTGAGTAAACAGTGGTGTGATCTAGATGCCATAACAGTGATACGAAATTGAATTGCTGCCTGTTTGTCTTGCCAAAAAACAACGGCTCAAAGAGCCTTCCTCTCTATCCGGTGGTGGGTAAAAACAAAATTTTTTGGTAATTGAGACCACATGTGCCTGTGTATGGGGGGGCGGGAGCTGCGGGATCTGTTACTCACAGTCAGTACCCCTGCACAACCATCCATCAGCTAATATCACAGGACTGATGGAAGGGCCTTCTCTCTCAAACCTGTTTGCCGTCTTTACACAAACCAGGCCAGAGCGAGGGGCTGTATCTGCTTTCCGCGGCCCACCGAGTCCTCCGCAGACACAGAATCAAAGGTAGCTGGGGGCATGGTGGCTATTGGCCAGAACTGGGAGGTCTTGAGATGGGGAAACTAAATGAAAACGACTTTGTCAGGCCTTTGACAAGTTAAACCTGAAGGCAAAGGCAAAGCTGAAAAACTAATGTCGGTGAGTCTAAGATAATCCGTGTCTGTTGTGCATGCTATTTCTGTGAGGCGGTTTGTCTGAATATTACTCTGTTGTCTGAAGCACAGCAATGACCCTGATGATCCCGACCCTCTTTGATGTTTTATGCCTCCCAGACTCATTCACAATACATGCAACTGTACATGCATGCATACATACGTGCGTACGTTTAAGAACTCAATCGTAAAAACATGTAATTGTGCGTATATACACACATACATACGGTAAGTTAATTTAAATTAGGAATTCAATCATAAAAATAATACAATTGTACATATTTGATATACATACATATGGTACATACATATGGTAGGATAATTTAAATTAGAAATGAAATCCTAAAAAAACATGCAAATTTATATATGTACTATACATACATACAGTAATAGATTTAAAATAAAAAAAAACATGCAATGGTATCTATACAAACCTTAGGTAAGTAATATATAATTTAATAATTTAAAATACTAAAATGTATGGAATTGTATATATATATATATATATATATATATATATATATATATATATATATATATATATACATACATATGGAATGTTAATTTAAATTCGGAATGAAATCCTAAAAAACATGCAATTGTGCATAAATACATAGTACGGTAAGTTCTTTTAAACTAAGAACTAAATCTTAGAAGCAAACAATCGTGCATATAGACATATTGAATCATAAAAGCATACAGTTATTATACATACATATGGTAAGATAATGAAACTGAAAAATGACATAATAAAAATCATGCAATTGTACAGAGTATATACATACAGTATGGTCAAAGAAGGAGAGGAGGCAGGAGGGTGCGTGAACAGAGAGAGAAGAGGATGAGAAGGAGCATAGACCTGAGAATAGGGACTCTTAACATTGGCACAATGACAGGGAAAGGCAGAGAGCTGGCAGACATGATGGAGAGAAGGAGGGTAGATGTACTGTGTGTGCAAGAGACAAGGTGGAAGGGCAGCAAAGCACGTAGTATTGGAGGAGGATACAAACTGCACTACCATGGTGTGGATGGGAAGAGAAACGGGGTAGGAGTGATCCTGAAGAAGGAGCTGGGGAGCAATGTGCTAGAGGTGAACAGCAGAGATGAAGATGTTGAGGTTCTCCTTAGGAGTGACGAGGTTGGACAGAATAAGGAACGAGCACATTAGAGGAACAGCCCACGTTACTTGTGTTAGCAACAAAGTCAGAGAGGCCAGACTGAGATGGTTCGGACATGTGCAGAGGAGGGATAGTGAATATATTGGTAGAAGGATGTTGGAGATGGAGCTGCCAGGGAAGAGGGCAAGAGGACGACCAAGAAGGAGATATATGGATGTTGTAAGAGAAGACATGAGGTTGTCTGGGGTCAGAGTAGAAGATACTCAGGATAGAATGAGGTGGAAAGGGATGATTCGCTGTGGTGACCCCTGAAAAGGGAAAAGCCGAAAGAGAAGTAGTAGATATACATACAGTATGGTAAGATTTATTTAAATTAAGAATGAAAACAAACAAAAAAAACAAATGCAAACGATATCTGAATGTATAATAGTGTGTATTAATTAGGTTATGTATTCTAAGAATGTATTATAATGGATTTAATGAATGAAACGCCACACATCGAAGTGATAATTATAAGGGTAAACAAGTTTGTCCTTTCTAGCTTTTTTTTTTTACTACTGTTACTACAGTGAAACGTGTGATGCTTTTTTATTTTCCATGATTTCAACAATGAAGCGTGTTCTTGTCCTTATGAAGGTCAGTAGAAAGTTCAGGTCATAAAGGCAGCACAGCACAGCACGCCTCAGGAGACCGAGTGCCCTGTCAGCAGAGCGAGTTTAAATGGAAATCCTGCTATCACTGTGGAATTTTATTTTTTTGTCATTGTTTGATTCATAGTCACCTGGTGTTTTTCCACTGCTAATCTAACACAAGACACATGAAGGGGAAAATGTTTGTCCAAAAATAATATAACCACATACTTGGACATAAACATTTGGTAAGTAACAGACTAACATTAAACATACTGTAACTATTGCTCATTTCATAAAACACACACGAAAGTGAACATGGCTCGGTAGTGTGAGCTTCTCTTGTTCTTCAGACCATTAAACAACCTGAAATCCCACGGATCTGCTCAGCCGACACCAGTCGAGTCTCTGACTAAGTGCCGGGCTGTTTTGAATGAGAGTAACATTATTCACTTGTGTCTTCTGTCACGATTTAGGCATTTAGCTTTTGTAATTTCTCAGGAATTTAGAGAAACTGTAATACTGTATAAAAACAAGAAGAAGTCATGCTTATCATTAGGTGAAGTAAAAAGAAAAACTGGAAAGTGAGTGAGTCTGTCAATATGGCCACTAGGGATCGTGTCTGACAGACCCCAATGGCCCATAAAGTAGAAGTATCTTATATTAATATTTTTTTTTTAAATGGAAGCAGAATTGTATCTCTGACACAGGAAAAAAAGGCTTTAAATTAAAAGCAAAAAACAAAGAAGTATAAACATAGGAACGTTAAAAAGAACAACACAAAATCAACACTGCATCCAATAAATTAGACAGAACATTTGGGTGGTAATAACTACACTGCATATTAAAAACAGCTTTCAAATAAAATATTCCATACAGGCACAACGCTGTTGTTTCCAAATCCACAATACACACACACACACACGCTAAATTTCTGGCTACAATTACTGCTTCTGTGAGTGTAAACAAACACCCCTTTAAAATAAAACTTAATAGCACAATCTTAATTGTGGTGGCCAAACACACTGAACTTTGTGAACCCAACACGATTGAAAACGGGTTCCAGTCGAATCGAACGGATAGAAAAGGATGTATTTGCCTTGACTTTAACACCAATCACTAGACAGGTACGAACTGAGTGGCTTAGTCCAGCCGTAGGATCACCAAGTACATTAGCTGACCATAAAAACCTCCTGATGGCTTATAAATAACAGAAAAATTCACCGAACTCACTATGAATTCTGTACATTTGAAAATGTCCAAGTAATAGTCTGATTAGATAACATACTGTCAATATCCAAAGTCTGACTGATAGGCTGACAAAATTGTGGAGTTCTGTGTATTACTTGTCTTGTAATTATAGAGAACTGGACCAAGAGTTATTTATTGATGTTCGTCTCGGTCTTTTCTTGGAACAGCTAAATCTCCAAGACATTGTGCCAATTAGTTTTCTTCTTATACTGTGAGCAGAAAGTCTAACATCAAATCCTGAAATATATAAATGGTAAAGGCTGTCACTCAATAAAAATTCCAAGTGGGAACTTCTAGCACTCCAGGCAAAAACATCTCCGCATCAGCTCATGATTCACCTATGAGTGAAATCCCAGAATCACCCTTGTTCTTCATGCACAGTTACACTTAAATCTGTTTTCAGTCAATGTATTTTTCATTAAGCCTGACCAAAATTACAGCTTTGTTTCCTGTAAGCATTTTTATTAAAGAATTGGTAATAGAAGCTCAGCCTTTAATGTTGATTCACAGTAACGTCAGAGATTAAAGGTAGCACTGAAAACAACATGTACAACTACATTAGCAACCTTTTCAATCAACACCACATGTCATATTAAAATTAAAACAATCACTCACAATTCATCAATGTCAGATCTGTTACGTATTAAAACTCAGTTTCCCACAATCCCCTCTTCCCAGTGTCCAGCTGTGTTTGTGATTTATGCAATGTATATCATATCCTGTGGTGTAAAGTACTTTAGTACATGGACTGTGTTCCTTTACTTGAGTATTTTCACAGTATTCATGAGTTTTCACAGTATTCATACTTATACAAGAATTGTTTTCAGGTACTCTTTACACCTCTGACCATATTTGAGACGCAATGTCTTTGTCTCAGATATGAACCATGTTCTCTGTTATGTTTATTTTTAGACCCACCTATGACTCACTTCCAATAAAACGAATTGAATACATAAAAACTATTTTGGAGCACAATTTTAATTTCAGATGTTTTGTATAGATATAGAATGAACTCTGTGCCAACAAGATCATGTCCTTTCCCTCCTTTTGACTTTTACAAGTGTCAATGCTTTTTCTTCAGTTTTACCCCACTGTTCTACACATGTGTGTGTAGGGACTACTATTATGCAACACAGGGTTTGAAAACCTCTTTCAGAACATACTTGTCCATCATCATTTCATCCCGCTCTAGGTGAAAAATATCAATAGGATATTTTCAAGATGTGTCCTGTGATGCCCAGCCAACAGCCATGCCTTCTATTTCTTGCTTAAAACCAAACATATTCCAATGTAATAAGTTCAAGTTCAAGTTCTGAGCATTTGTAAGGTGCTTTTCACAGTTTTAACTGTCTCAAAGCGCACGTGTGAAAATAAAATATAACTTGGTTTAGCGACCTCAAACAATAACAGCAAATCCAACGTAACTAATTTACCGTCTGAGAAAAGCAACTATTCTCAGACTATTCTCATTCTCAAACTATTCTCAGCAACTAAGCAAACTATGCTTATTTTAGTTACTGTAAAGAACATTTTTGTCAAAAGGAATTACGTTTCAAAACGGAGGGGAAAATTTTGTAAAAATGAAAAAAAATTCTGTAATAAACAACAATTAAGAAAAGAAGCTTGGCTAGTGTCCAATCACAACCAGTCTTTAAAACTTTCCCTTTTTTTGAACACACACACACACACACACACACACACACACACACACACACACACACACACACACAAACTCATTGTATGCATTTAATAGAACAGCCTGTGGGTACTATGAAGTCAGGCAAAGGAATGAAATTGATCTTCTAGAAGGTTCTCTGGCTAATGCAAAGCAGTTGATGTTATACTAATGCACTAGACGCCACACACACTTATACAGACACGGCGCATCCACTTCTCCTCCATATCTGCTTTAAAGTTCACACGGAAAACTTTGACTCCCTTCACCAGTCGGCTGATTTCAGCATTGCTTTGGCATAATTCTCCAGCTTTCGCCAATGACATCAAACAGACGTGGTCTTAAGTCTGAGCCCTGTGAACTCATTTCGTAGGTTTTCGGTGGTTCAGCTGTAATAGTTCTGAAATGATTCCAATAATTGCCTCTCTTTTCGGTTTAGTACATGAGCTTTGGCATTCCTAGAAGTGATTGCCCCTTGCTTGGGAGGATGAGATTCGGCTGTTTATCTTTTATTCCTTTTAGAGAAAATCCTTTGCAGAGGACAGGTTCACTTCAGGAGTCCTGCTGGTCTAATTCTTGGAAGTGTGCGTCTGGGGAGGCCAGGATCCTCATTAGCCCTCGGTTACAGTTTTACCTCCCTGTTTGGCCTCAACAAGTGTCTGAGGGTGAGGGAAAGGTTCTCGGAGAGGGAATAATAACAGCAGGCGCATTAATAGCTTTGCGTAGAGAATGGGATTGATCTCATTCAGACCACCTCAGTCTGCGCTAGTCTTTTTCGTTTCCCAGCCCTTGATCGCCTAGACATTTGCACCTACGCTGACAGTTGTGAATCGGAAAAGTTACACTTCCTCCATGTCCTCCATGTGTTCATGTTCTCATTCCCTGGCTGGTAAATTATTTAAAGCGTGTGTAAAGTGGTGTAAAGTACTTGAGTAAACGGACTTTGTTACTTTACTTACTTACTCGCTACTTGACTAAATTTTTGATTGAGTACATGTGCTCTTTACTCCGCTACATTTGAATGGACACTTACCATTACTCGCGACAAGTCTGCATCTTTTTCCATCGCAGTTCATTTATTTGGCAGACGAGGCGATATCGCCATCTGCAGGATGATGAAGGTACTGGATGCTATTTAAGGGATAAATCATGTGAACGTGAATTAGCGGTTGCACTATTTGAGTTGTACTTGACAGTGACTGACTTTTTGTTCTTTTTTAAATCTACTTTATCCGGACAATTTGTAACATTGAGGTGTTAAATTTCATTTCTATCTTAGGAAATAAGACCTCATAAATTAAGAGTTTCTTTGACTTGGAGTCATTTTTACAGTAAGGTATCTGTACTTATACACAAGTATGGTTTTCAGATACTCTTTACTCCACTGTCTGTGACATATCTCGAAAGTCGACCACCAATCGGCGCAGTGCTTATCACGTTATTAAAACGTAAAGTCGAAAACGAAAAACTACTCGATAAGAAACGCATTTGTGGGATGGAGCTTTCTCACGCACATGGCTTTTTTCCGATTCAGCCAGACTCGCACAGTACTGCACAGATACATGCGGACTTCTCAAAACGTTCCAGAAGTCTCCAGAATTCATTTGGAACCCGGCCAGCTTGTACAGCTGTGCTTACCCTTGTTGTGAGGTAAAGCCACTCGGCTCAGGCGGCAAGGCGTGGACTGGTTGACCCGTTGCCCCATCAACTCAAGAGCAGTTGGGCTTCCATCCTCTATGTCCTTAATCACCAAGTTCCTTTCCAAAAGCAACCTCCAGTATGGAATTGCGGGGCAGCAAAAACAACAATAGCTGCTTTTCCCAGTCTGAAAGAGGAACCTTGCATGAGATTCGGAGATAGGAGTGTAAGTGATCACAGAGATTTTGGTACTCTGTTTTTCTTACCCATGTAATGTACATACACCCTCAGGCCTACGATTTTCCCTCCCTAACCTACTTCTCAGACAGCGTGGAGGAGGGGGAAGGAAGTGAAACGGAGCTGTGGTAGGTCAGCGAGTACAGGAGCCGGAGACCCTGGCAAAAACAGCCATCATGGACATGTCACGCGTCCTTACGTAGGCCGGGATAAACAGTGTGGCATTCATAAAACGTGATAAAGTGTGGCCAGAGCACGCGGAGGCTCTTTATTCAAAAGTTTGGTTGAATTACATTAACAAGCCGAGACACTTTAACCTCCCGCGACCTTAAGAATTACGGTTGGGTGGTTTCGCTGCATATGGCCGCATGCATCATCGCAGGCGTTCAAGGGCTCCGCTCAGATGGTTTTATTTCAGATTTGACGTTTCTGCCTCGTGAAAAATGCCAGTTTAGGTCAGACTGGCCTGACAGATTCGTTGCAACTTTTCCTTTGTTTCCTCCCCTGCCCGAGAAAGGGAAAGCGGTGATGACATTTTGAATCTATCTAAAGGGTAAGATCACAGGAGTCGGTGGTGTTGCAGGGAAGCCGAACGTCAGTTCTTGCTCTCGTTTATGGAGCCAGACAACCTGGCGATAGGCAAGTCCTGAGAGATGGAATTTGTTGTGGGGCCACACGCCTTTTTTGGAATCATCGGGTCCTGCGCTAAAAGAAAAAGTGGAGAAAGTGAGGATAAAAAGAAGAAAATGTTTATTTGTGGTGCTTAGATCTCCAGGCAGTGATATGAGGTGGGGAGGCATTCCAGAAGAATGAGAGATCGCAGGGTCAACAAAAGAACATGATGGACATTTTCCAAGCATTTTACAACTCCGCTAGTGATGTGGCCGTGTCATACTGCTCTAGAGCGAAAGAACACAAGCGGCAGAGCTACGCGCTGGAAATTGGATATCAGAGACCCTTAAAAGCTTGAAAAAGAGCACAAATATGGCAAAGTATTACGATTTCATATAACAAAGAGGTTTTAATAAATCGTTGTTGCATGTGATTTGGAACTAATGTGATATAAACAGTCACGCTTAATGAGATCTGGAGATCTGAAGACCCTTTCTGGGTTCACCCGCTGCTTTTAAATCTACTGTGAAAGTAAGAGAATATGAAGGTTTACTGGATAGGTACATTGCAAAATAGGAAGCCAGGTTAAATACGGCCCACTGGGGGCTGCACTCTAAAATGGTTCAAGATTACATTTGGAGACTCTTAAATGTCTGAGAATGTTGTGGTTTCACTGTTTAACGAACATAACATCTTGCATCTTTAGGCTGATTTGAGGAAGTGCAGAAATGAAAGTTCTTTCTAGCTGTACGACAGAAATGTGGAAAGAAAAGGCTTTTCCTCAGGGACCGTCAGTAAAACGTCCATGTGGCCCATGTACGTTTCAAAATGAAGGAAACTATTACGTCACACACTGCATTGGAGTCTTGATCCACAAATGAATCCATTTTAGTTTCTATGTAACACTAACAAATAATAGCAAGCAATAGGAAGATTCATTGAGAAAAAAGTTCCATTCAATCTATTTTAGAGCTTACTTGGAATACTTGACGGCTTTGTCATAGGACTAAGAATGTAAGTTTGATATCCAATTATTTTCAAATATATCCAGACCACTGGATATATGATGTAATAAGTAACAATATGTGTCCATCAATATAGTGTCAAATAGTGGAGTAAACAGTACAGATACTCACTCCAAAATCTAGTCAAGTATAGAGTAAAGTTGCTTATATTTTTGATACTCAGTACAAGTAAAAAGTAGACAAAAATATGCAAGTATAGCTACCACGTTCTACTATTCAAAGTCGCTCCGAATATAATGCGTCAAAACTTAAACCGTCACCTAATAACCTCATCTAATCTAAAATTATAATAAGTCTCCGTGATAAATAGCTCTATCGATGCAGCAATAGAATTAATGCAAAAACATCCTGCTCTGTAAACATTTTCATATCTCAATATACTTTCTCAATCCCAATCCATTTTAAGCCTCAAGTTTGAAGCCCGGTCTGTGTGGAGGGTCTTCTCCCACAGTTCACAAACATATGTTCAGGACAATTGAGTGTTTAATTAGAGACACTTAAATTACCCATACGTATTAGTGAGAGTGTGTCACCATATATGCCGGAGTTTCCCACCCTGAGATTGGTTCCAGCTCACCGGGACCCAGAAAAGGAAAAAAGAAGAAAAAAGAAAAATAGTGTTTGGAAGATTTATACAATGGTTATTCTTTTTCTCTTTTAACCCAACTAACATGTATTTTTGATATAGCTTTTGGAAAATGACTGCTATTGTTGCATGACAACAACGCATTAGACCAGAAGACCAAACACCAAATCTGATTGATCAAAGAACTTGCAAAACAAAAAAACAACCCCCCCCCCAAAAAAAACATGACATCTACTCGTGTTGTTCAGCAAATGTGTGTGTAAAACCCGGGCCTCAGTACACACTCATTATTATGCGCTACCCCCTTTGGGATTTGGTCAACTACCAAAATTGTCTTCTCTGACGTAGGTAGGCATTTTAGATTTTGTTCATCGAGGCGTCAATGTTGTTTTCCAGTCGGAAATTACTAAGGCAGATTAGGCTGCCCTTAACAATCAGCTTTATTTGCTTCAGAGAAAACATATGGAAAAAACTATGAGAAACTCACAGCATGCTCACCCCTGACCTCAAAGGCAGTTAACTTATAATGTACCAATTCTCTGTCCAGATGTTCCCTGTCTTCAGCTGTTTGTAGATGTGTTTCTTCTGCAGTCTGCTATGACTTTTCAGCTCTGCTTTCAACATTTTAAAGAAAAGTGTTATTCATTCATACTTTGGTTTTACAAACACGCACAATAAAACACGCAGGTACTGTACACACATACACATTTATATTCTATTTTCAATTTGTCATGTTGTTTTCTATATTTTTATATATTCTTTAACACAAATAGCTTTTTGGCAGACATGTGTATTTTATGTTACAATAGAGTAAAAAATATGTAAAAAAAAATATTCATTTTAAAAATAGCATTAGGAATAGGTAATGCCTAAAAAATACCATTACAGTAATAAATATATACACTTTACTCTTTTATGGTCACTTTATCTTCTTGGACACTTTTACCCCCACTTAAAGCTTTTCTCTTTATTACTCATCTTTTTACTCATCAACCATTGTTTTGTATTTCTACAAGTATTTCTATTTCATTATATTATATTTTATGTTTTTTGTTGTATTTCTATTGTTCTTTATTGCATTCTACACCTTTATTGTATTCATATCGCATTTATGTTATTGTATAGTTTTTCATTGTATTTTGTTTTATTGATATATAAATATGTATATATATATATATATAATATAAATATATATTTTTTTACTTGTTTATTTATTTATTTTTTGCTGTAAAAACTGTGCTGACGTACTTTTGACTAAAAATAGGATAATCTTGTTTTTGTGCGCAGACTTTTATTCTCTAGCCACTATTTTGGGTCCGTCACCTGAAACTAAACACCATGTGAGTTTTTTCCCCAAGACTGTACAAAAACAGCTTGTGACAATGCTGATTGTGAAGAGATTAACTCACATCTCAAATCATTTTAAAGACCATAAAATAAACGGATCCGTTTGAAAACTATCTATTTTAATTAAAAACAATTTAATGTAATGTTCTGCTGTGAAAACATGACTTATGTGGGAATAAGTCCTAATATAGATGCATCTACACTGTATACAAATATTTCACTTGTCAGCAACTGTAAACCTGAAGTTATAGAGACTGATTTGGGTTTAACTCTGTATATGTGGTTAATTTCACACTCATCACATGCTTTGGGTTTAGTTTTAGAACCTTCGAGCCACAAGCCACAAACCAGACATAGCATTTAACCTGATTGACATTAAATCCTTTTGCCACCACTACGGTGACAGCAAATTCCGAGTAAATAAACAACTAAGAAGTTTTTCAATCCTAGAATTATTAATTTTGTCATTCGAAGTCAACACTTTTGTGTGTGGATTATCTTTCATTAAATGACACCAGTAAAGTGTTTTACATGTTTAATTTAAGCCTGTTTTTACATACAGACTCAACCAAGTTCCAATATGCATTATAAAAGTTCAGAATAATAAATACAATGCTTTTTTTATGCTTTCAAATGTCTTATGTTACATATACAAACAATTCTGATCAACTATGCATTTGCTCTTTTCGCTTTGATTCTTCATACCAACAATCAATAGCAATTCTTCCAAAGCAATAAATGCCTTGTAAAATAACTGTTAGAGGTTTCTAATTTAAAGCCACGATCCACTGCAGTTTCTTTATTCATTAAAACCAACAATAGCTGAAACAGCAATTCAGCAAGCATTAAATTTGTAATTTAAAATAAGAAAAACATTACATTTGTTCTAAGTATGTTTTATTGGTGGTTGCGTAAGTTTGAGCCAGAGTTTGGAATTGTTTTGGGTAAATACTGTTACGTCACACTGTAACACATCGCGGATGGTGATTGGCCGCTCACTTCAGGAACCGTCCACATTAATGCTTCATTTTCCTCCACGCTGATTGCAACAATGTACATAAAAGGTACCAAATTCCAGATGTCTTTAACAGACTTAGATTCCTGCCACATTGGATTTGAACCTCACTACAAAAACACGGCATATCCTTGACAGCAGGAAAAAAATTCGGAATACGTCAACGTGGGATTTCTTGTATTTTTTTTTTTTTAGATTCAAGTGCTAAACAGCCTAAAATATGTGTGTTGTTGGTTCTGTGTCGGGAGTCTATCAGGCGTAAAAGCTCTAGAAAAAACAACTTGAGAAAAATGTTGCACAACAGAATTCGGTTTACATAAAGTTTAAGAAGTAATATGGCTGTCACTAAAGCAGAAATTATCATCAACATCCTTTAAATGTGCAGCTCTCCCCAAGCACTTAGAGTCAGGTCATCTATGGCGTAAATTTCCCAGTCTCCCCAGCGAGGTGCCAAAAACGTGTTTGTATATGCCATTGTTCTGACAAGCAGGGAGTCTCACATTGCAAAGGTTTTTTTTTTTAAATATACACTGAAGCTTGCGGTCAAATTTGTCACTTATTCTGTATTGTATAGAGCGCGGAGGTCCAGCCTGTTTCAATTAGCAGTTGCTGCGGCCTGTTCCTGATTAAATTCTGGCAAAGCCAAGGTGATTCCTTTCTTAATGAAAAGCCATTGAGAGGCCAAATCCAAAAGCCTGGTTATCAAAGAATAATAGTCTGCCTTGAAAAGGTCCCTTGCTCTCATCACACTTCCCAAGGAGTTTCCCTCCATGTGGTCCATATAACATAAGTGGCAAGTCTGTGCATGTCGGACGGATGCCGGGGTTGTGTGGGGTTCACATGAGGCTGTGCTCTGTTTACCTCAATGAGGTTATGCAGTTACTCAAGTCTGAATTGCTACATTATTCATAGACGGGTTGATGTCTTTGTTTTATTATTATTAAAAAATGGATGGAACTTGGAGGAAAAAATACACGTTTCTGACCGATTGTAGAGTGGAAAATGACACGTACACAAATAAAAAATACAGCTTGATTCTCAGTACGATGTGGTCTTTACTCTAAAAAAGGGCTCATAGAAGTTATATCAACATATATATTAAGCGACAAATGAAGTTCAACAATTGACTGTTTGTTTCACACAGCTGCTTTGGGACTCTCACTGGAAGTGAAAAAAGCTTAAATAAAAATGAACCGAACTGAATTTCAACAAGGTATTCTGCCGAATATAATTGAGATCAAATATAAAATGTAAATAATGCAAATTATGCTGTTGTTGCAGAATTGAGAATTGTGAATTTTGTGTGAATACAACTACAGGCAGATTAGTAGCAGGCAAATACACTGTGGAAAAAAATAAGAAAAAAAGATTATCTTTTCATCATGGACAAAACTCTAGGAATGTGAATCCATTTCTCTTCTTCTGCTTTTTAACTGTTGGCTATGCAGTGATGCACAGGCCGTGCTGTGTCTGGAGACTTCAATCAGCTTTGACCAGGAGACTTGCTTCCTCCTGCAAGCTCCTCCTCCGTCCATCACATCTCGGCCAAAGCCACCTTAATAAAAGAAAATGTGGCCACTTCAATTTGAGATCTTGAAAGGACTCATCCATGACTTAAAGTTCCTTACTAGGTGAGATTGACCCGCAAATCAACATGCTTTTTTACCATCTAAACAGATTGAACTGATCAATTACTGACATTACTGCTGCAAATTAACTAGCACATATGTCAAACTAACTCAAAAACAAGGCCGCAGGACACGTGAACATCTTGGTTGTTATTGTTTATCATTGAATCTCTCCTCCAACTTGGAGGCAGCAAGCCATATTTTGGTTTCGAACAAAGCAAAGCAAAAGCAACGGATGTGGCTTCATGGCAAACCGTCAAGTCAACATTATCTGAGAGCAGAATACATTAGCCTAGAAGAAAGAGAACATCCAAAATATTTCAGGCACTCCACTGTGGTCACAAGGTAAAAAAGATACAGACTTCATCGTGAAGACATGCAAAACAGGATGGATTTACCAAATATGGAGAGGGATTTCATTCTTGCTGGACTAATATCCCGTGTGATCCATAATGCCCCATTAAACATGGGTACCAAGTAATACGCGGGAATCATAAAAGGCAAGTCCTTGGTGGAGGGCCAAACTTGTTGGCCACAGGCCTATATAGGTTATGGTCTGACAGATGTTTCGGTCCTTGTAGTCTAGAATAAGTCTGTGCTAGGCATTCTGAACTAAGACTTGTGGGACTGCAATGCTGGGTTCCTGAGATAAAAAGACAGAAGATTGGAAGCCCATTGGTCACCCAAAGTAGAAAGTGAACAGATTTATCTAAATAACCCTGTGAAACTAGAAAACAAGCCATATTTGAAGAGGCATAAAATAGCAGGAACTCATCAAATCGAAGCAACAAAGGAAATGGGAATATGTGAGTCTGTTGAACGTTCTGCACAAATGTGAATTGTATTATCTGAATATTCATCCTTAGAAGTCTGATCAGTCCAAACTAAGAAGATCTGCATGGCTACTTTCAGCCCTTGGCTCCATTTAACCAGAACCGATCACAGTTTCAAGCATTCTCTTCTATCAAAGCTGTCCTTAGTTGGCAAAATGACTGCACCAGTAATTATTGATCACTCTGAGAAAATAAAAAAAAACGAGCACAATCTCTTCATTATGATTGTGTAAGACTAGATGTGTGAATGAATGTCCTCCAGACTTCTGAGTTTACTGCTCTTAGGAATGAAAAGAAGAAATGCTGAAATGCCCAGATGCTTGGCAAAAGGGGAATCAATAAAATTGCCCTGAGGTCCAGGGTCCATTTTCAAAGGACTGTTTGGAAATATGTTTGGAAATGGCATTCCAGGATTCCAACGGCTCTTGCAAAGTGTCCAGGCACAGTAGAAACAGAAATAGACGGATTGCCTCTTGTTCGGAGACCTGGAACCTTCCTTGCAGAAAAGAAGGTGGAAAGTGTCTCTCAGAAGAACCGAGTCACATTTGTGTTGGATTGAGATGATGTAGAGAATCTTTGTAGAGATGCGAGGCGACTGAGATCAAAGGGACGAACTTTGTACTGATATGCTTGACCCTTCGATGAAACACTAAAAAACGATGTGTGTCTAGCAAAGATTGAGACATGGATAACTAGGGGCGAAATGCCGATCTCTGAGTCTGTTCAAAACTCTCAGATCGATGAATGGACGAGGAATACTGCCAGTTCTTTCATTTGAAGAAATGATCTCGGCAGGGCCTTTTGACGTATATTGATAATGCGTATCTTGAACAATGTGCTGCGTCCAAACCGAGGACACAGTATTTATTTTCAGGCCGCAAACTCTTGAAACAAGTGCTTAAGTGCTCAAGAAATTATCTTCAGAAGTTATCTTCGGGATGAAAATAAGACAGAGGAGACATCGTGAGGTGTGCTGCAAAAACCAACCAAAGCTCTCAAATAAAACTGAGAAGATAAAAGACCAGCGCAGACATGGATCTCAGAATTGTAGATAAAATGGATCTCATGCGACCATCAGTCCAGCGATATAGTGCAGAAGGCAATAGGATCCACTTGCATCATCTCGACTAATGAAGAGACTGAAAGGGGAAAAAATGTCTTGGATTTGTCAGATTATTATGATGCCTCAGTATGAATTCTGTTGGGAAGTTGTGATTCAGTGATTGGGAGTTGGACATGCCACTATTGCAGGTTGGAAACCCAGTCCCACTAAAATGATAATATAAATAAATAAACAAACAAACAAGTACATTACTGGCAGAGAAAATGTTATCAAGTGGAATTAATACCATTGGATAACAAGGAGGCAAAACAAGGAATTGTTCAATCAGCCAATCACAGTGGCCAAAATTTGACTAAAATAAATATGGGTAATGTAGTCCAACAGACACGTGGAGGAGTCAACAAATAGTAAACATTCATTCACTGCCGTTTACCAAAATATGTTTGCAATAATATTTAATAGATTAAAAAAAGTAATAAAAAAAAATGTTTAGAGCTGCTTTGAGCTGCTTTTTAAGATAGAGTAAGATTTTACGACTGCCCACTGCTCCAGGATTCTCTATGTACTGAAAAGGAACTCGTCTCACTTTAAAATAAATGCCAGTGTGGGGTCTATACGGGACCGTTGTCTGCTCTTCTGATCTGATATGGTGAGAAAGGTCATGTTGGTTAATTCTAAGCCCAAAAAAAGAGACAAAAAAAATCACATTAAAAAAAAAATGTTCACGTTTCACGTTAATATGTTTTTGTGTGTTATTAAACTAATGAAAATAATTTAATTAGACTGTAAAAAAAAAAAACTCTTTACTGCTATCCTTACTACTAAAAATAACATGTTCCTTACATGACAGAACGAAATACTGTGGCTTTTGAATTTTCAAACTTGTTGTTGTTGTTTTCCTGTTTTGTCTTGGCCAAAGACATAATCTTTTGATAGTAGACGGTGATTGCGATGCATAATTCGGCTCATTAATGTCAGGAGCATGAGTAAATACCTCAAGGTCTTTCTGTACCTTCTCACTATAAGCGTTGTAAATGTTAAAACACTTTTTTTTTCTTTCAGCAGAAAAGATTACAAATAGCTTCCTAGAAACAGTTTGCGAGTTTGTGATTGCGTGCACACGTACAATTTAAATGTAAAAGGAGGATTTGATGGGTGGTATTTAATAGGTAAAGAAGCCATATGGGGTGATTACCATTATTTTTGTTTGGTACAGCAAGGCCATAACAGGATTATTAATCGGAAGGTCTTTATAGACGTCATTAAGGAAATCTTCTAATAATTGCTCTTTGACTCATTAAGGAAAGCAGTAGTTCACAGAAAACCCCCGAAACACAATGACGGTAAATTAGCCAAACCTTGATTGTATTAATTCAGTTTTTAGAGTACAGAGACTTACAATAGGTAAGAGCTACATAATGTTCTGTGAACTTGGCTGAAAATCAAACCTCTTAAAATCTTAGTTTTTTCAAAATAGAAACATCTGTCGTAATTTACTTTTTTTTGCATTCATTAAAAATGTTTGAAACGGTATTAGAATCATTCTCTTACATATAGTATAGATATAGATATTAGTATAAATATTTGTTGTAAGTTGGAAATATTGTTTTTATTTTCCATGTAAGGTTTTTTTTATGTTTGCAATTATTGTTTTTATTTGTTGAATATCAAAATAATATTTTGGCTAATAGCAGTATGTGAAAAGAATAATTACTATTTGCTGAATCCACGTGGCTGTTGAACTACATTACCCATATTTATACCTATATATAAGTATTGGCCTCTGATTGGCTGTTTAAACAATTCCTTGTTTTGTTCCTTGTTTTTCCAATGATATTAATCCCACTTGATAACTTTTTCTCTGCCGGGAATTTACTCGTTTATTTATTTTATCATTTTAGTCATTAAAAAAGTATTAAACTGTTGTTTAACGCATCTATTGGTTCTATACTGGTTACGCTGGTTTGCACTTTGACTTAATGTATTGTTGTATATGCTCCAAACGTAATTTCGTTGTTTTCTTGTAAACAATGACAATAAAGACTACTACTACTACTACTATATGACATGCAAAGAGTACCTAAAAAATTACTATTTTTTTTTAACTATTACAAGTTACAAGATACCGATTCCAAGAAGACTTGAATAAAAGTCAAAAAGTATTTTAATAACTTTAAAAAAAAGAAAAAGAACTTAAGTATTAAGTATTAATTATTCATGTATGTTTTTGTCAATTTGACACCTCAATATTTCAAAACAGCAGAACATAATAAATAAATAAATAAAAAAGAACAAAAGTCTGTCTCAGTCAAACTCAAAATGGGCAACCACTAATTTACGTTCACGTGATTTAGCTGATAAATAGCATCCAGTACCTTTAGTAGCCTGCAGATGGCGATACTTGTCATGCACAATAACAATGTAACGAGTAACGATAAGCGTCCATTCAAATGTAGTGCAGTAAAAAGTACAAATACTCAATCACAAATGTGGTCAAGTACAGAGTAAAAGTTGCTTATTGTTTTGATACTCAGTACAAGTACAAAGTAGCCAAAAAATTACTAAAGCATTACACACCACCTATTCATAAAAACGTTGAATCTGGCCAGAATAAAAATAAAGTTCAGAACATTTCTGTTATTGTATTGTCGTTGTACAAACTCTTCCAGAAAACATTTCTCTTCATCTTCTCCAACGTAACCATTGCTCCTTCCTCCTTCTCACACCAAGATTTGAAACAATCAATCAATTTCACCCTTTAACTGCCCTACAAACAACAGTTTTTTTCTCCTTTCCAGCTCTTCTTTGAGTCTCACCAGGTTGACTTCCTATATCACATTTTTGGGAAAGCGTGGGCCTGCTTCCACAGGAAAACCCACGGCCCTGTTGTGTTGAGGTGGAGGAGAAACCAATAGCCAGGCAATGGAGAACAGCTGTTCCAATGTTTCCTTGACCTCCGTTATAGTGATTACCCTGCTGTTCCGTCTTTCAACTAAAACATAGGTAATACACGCACTTAAAAGTTTATTACCCTGCGAGAGTTAATGCCTTATAGTAAATGAATCACTACTAAAATGCCCCGGCCTCCCATTTCTGCGAAAGTCACCGAAACCCAACTGGAGTCGATGTTTTCTTATTAACCTGACCAAAATAAAACACATTGTTTTTGCTTTTTCTGGATTCGGTTCTGTAAAAACGTTTCGGAGAACATTCCATAATCGTGGCGGGAGGTTTGATGTCTGATGAGTTCACCAATCCTTTCTTGTGACCTCAGTGGTTCACCAGTATCCTCTACTGAGTTATAAGCCACCGTGCTCAGCGGAACTATTTATCACTCCCAACTCCTCCGGAGTCTTTTAATGCCGAGCGTACTGAGTAGTATTACAGCATGTACTGCGTGTAGTTCTAAAATAACAGGGTCATTAGGACCATACGTTAATAATCATCATCCATCAAGGGCTGGAAGACAAGGAGTTCATCTGCATTGGAAAACAGGAACTGGAAATTCTATCCAAATAGGTGAATTAATAGACATGAAATGAGACAGAGCAGTTTGATGGCTATGGTCACTCTACATCACGCTGTGTTCTGCAATAAAGCACTTTGTTGTATCCGAGCGCTGTTGGCAGACACTTTTCCAAGCTCTCTGTGAATCCTGGCGCACAAACCTCTCGGCTTGTAGGAGCGGACGGACGCATGTGTTGCCGTTTCACACAGTCATCTTGAAATGTCGAAAAACACCCACATCTGTGCGCAAGTGTATCAGATGTCATTTTACAAAATAAAAGCAGATTCGATTCGACAAAGGTCAACGAATAATTAAGAAGAACCAGTGTCAGTAAGAAGAGCATTTATCAGTGTGCTTTACACCCAGTGGTCATATTGACAATCACACTCACTTTACTTTACGTTTTTTACATTCTGACAGATTGTTCACTTTCATTCATTAGTCCAGAATATGAACGTCAGAAAGTGCCGAGAACAAAACAAAATGAAAGATACAAATGTAACTAACTAAAAGAGACAACCACTACGCTCTTTTAATTTCTTGTACCTGATTTTTATGTTTCAAACGCGGATTCTCGACCACACAAATTGTGTTTGAATGAAAGTAGAATGAGCGTTAATAAGTAAAACAAATGGTTTGTTTAAGTTTATTTAACATTCAAAAGTGTCTTCATTCAACTTAAGCTGCTTAAGTACGGTAAACTCAAAAACTCTAAACCAAACTTTTAATGTTTTATAGTGATTTATATATAAAGTATTATAAGCACGCATGCAATCATATTTCAAAGATCTTTTTATTGAACTTGTTTATTTTTCTTTAAACTTCCTTTCAAACGCTGTTGCCTTTATCCTTTTTATTATTGTTATTTTGCCCAATTTTTTCATCCTGAACCTGGTAAAGCCATTGCCAAAAACATAAAATGTAATGTTAAGATCCATTCACATGCAGTTGAGCATGATTTATTTGGATTTAAAGAGTTCTCCCAAGGTAAAATTAGCTGGTGAGGTATAGCAGAGGGTCAGTGGTACTTTCCTTCAATGCAGCCGTAATTGTATGGAAAATCACTCTTCATGCTGTGAGGGCTGAGGGGAAATCTGTGCGCGCTGATGTCATGCGCCAGGCATCCTTACAACAAACTGCATTTCTTACTATCACTCTCTCTCCCACCATCACCCTGACCTCATACACTGTTGTTTTTATGAAGGGAAAGAGGAGAGAGAGAGAGAAAAAAAGGAAAGTCAAACCACACTTTTTTTTTTAGATTGGGACATGTGATATGCTCTTTCAGTCTTTCAGTGAATGTGGAGAATGGTAAAAGGTTAACAAAAAACAATACCTGTGTGTGTGTGTATTTATGTATTTATGTATGTATATATTTTATGAAGTTTGAAATTGATTTTTATTTATATTCAAGTATGAATAACTATATAGACAAGCATAGAAATGTCAAATAAAAACATAAATAACTATATAAAGTTTGGACTTCCTTCTAAAATAAATATATATAAAAACATAAACCGTATGGACAGACAGACAGACAGACAGACAGACAGACAGACAGAGAGAGAGAGCGAGAGATAGGAGAGAGAGAGAGAGAGAGAGAGAGGAGAGAGAGAGGGAGAGAGAGAGAGAGAGAGAGAGAGAGAGAGAGAGAGAGACAGACGGGTAGATGGACGAATGGAAGTATGGATGGACGAATGGATAGCCAGACAGATAAGCAGATGAATGGATGGACAGACACACAGACATATTAAAAGACAGACAGACAGATATTGTACAGATAACATATTGGCATCCTCAAGGACTTTTATACGCATACATCATTTCTCCGAGTGACATCACACCTGCATTGTTTTCTCAGGCGATCTCTGTCCGTCAGGTCTGTGCACCACATGATAAATAGTCCTATCTTTTCAAGGCCGATTTCAGAGCAAAGTTTCCTCTTTTTTCCACTCTGTGCATATTTCTGGTAAGCATGTTTCTTTGAACGGCTAAAATAAACACGTCTGAATTTGGCCTGACATTTATTAGCTGAGAGCGGCGCTGCGGATGAATACGGCGTTTCACTGTTAACAGAACCGGACACTTCACAAATGAGCTGCGGCTTCACACGAGCCTTTGTCAATTTGACTCTTTAACATTAGACGGACTTTAAGAACAATGGCTTTATTTGTATTTTTTATTTACAAAATATAGTATAATGTATTATTTATTCTTAATTAAGAAATGTTCTAAATTCTCTGCTGTAAATGCCAAAGTGTAGTCTGTCTCTCTGAACTCTGTGAAAGTTTGAAGGAAGTCCAAACTTTAAACTCTAACCCATGGAAATTGCGAAAGCTTTTTTTTTTTTTTTTTTTTCTCAGAATCTTTGAAAGAATCTGAATGGATGTCTTTTAGGTTCAATTCCTGGCAAAATTCCTGAAAAAAATTGATTGACTCAACAAATAGGAATTTACAGAGGTATCGAAATCTTCCTGTTTAGTGATGACTAGGCATTAAGCGCAATACTATGGAGTCATCACTCTAGAGGAAAAGATTACATATGGAAAAAAAAGTTAATTAAAAAAAAAACGTGATAACGTTATTAAAAATTTTGAAAAAAATTATTCACTCAAAATAAACCATGCTTTTCATTGTTTCTGAGCACATTTTTCACCGTTTTTGAGCACATTCAGCAAATTAAATAGAAAGAACTGGCTGTGGAGAAGCTGAACTTTGCTGCCAAATATCAGAGAAGCCTGGGAAACTGGATGTTTGAACTGAACAGGACAAACAAGTCAATATTTAATTGGCTTGTTCGTTTTTTTTTTAGATGTAATGCTATTTATGTGAGGGTGGAAAGGCAATGAATGATCTCGCCTTCTATCCCGTTCATACTTCCATCCATTGTCCAAATGTCTGGTTGGACTGCAGCCAACATTGGGAGTCTCTGGGCCTGGAACTCTCTCCATACAGGTGAAGATACTAAAATAGAACATGATAATAGTGCAATCTATTGTCGCGGTTAACGTTGATGTGCATGTCCTCAGACTGGGAGAGGAACCCAGAGCACATGGAGAAGATCCATTGGAACTCCACACGTGCTTCTCACGTACACTGATTGCAACAAGATACTATTCTGGCAAAATGAAAGCAATAAGTTGTTACAAATTTGCAAAGTACAATAAATGTTTGATGCTACATTACTGTATCAATATGTGTATAATTGCACGGACTTGTAAGAAATAAATGTCCACTTTTACTTTCGCGCTAGAGAGCATGTCTACTTTTCTTAATATTTATCGTTTAGAAAAAATCATTGTGAAATTAGTTAAAAGTCACGTTTCTGTCAAAAAACGCAATTGTATACTACTACTGCAATTTAGTGATTTTTTTCAAGTTTGCTGTCCAAACTTTGCCTCAGAATTATACAAAGCACACATTTATCACGCGCATAGTCATCATTTGTAGCATGACGACAACTTTCTGAAGAAATTTCTTTGCACAATGTCTATTTTAAACACTGGATGAGGCATTCTTCAGGACCATGGACAGCACACAAATGTTGTTTTCTGTAAAATAGCACGAACATTAAGCGTTGGAAACAACATAAACGCCAAGCTAAAGTCTCAGAATCTCAATAGACAGACTGGGTGTTCTCATGTGGGTGTTCGAATGATGGGTGATGCTGCGTTTTGATGCAGTATTCCAACATACTTGGCTTGAAATAGCGATCCATCCCTGCATTATCTGTAACTGCTGCTCTTATCTGTGGGGTGGAGGGGTGGTGTGAGTTGGAGCCAATCCCAGCATTTCTGGCAACCTTCTGACCTCACAGCTCCCTGAAACGGAACTGACCTATCACAGGCCGGCACAGACAGCGAATCCACCGTTAATAAAATGGAAATGTGCGCTTCATGTGATTCACACGTCTTTGGACGGTGTGAGGACCAGAGCACAATGGAGATACAATGACAACACAGTGTATTTTAATTTACAGGTTATTTTAGAATTTAAGTGATAAATAATAAAAAATAAATAAACTATGTAGAATTGTTTAATAAAGTGGTTCTGGATGTTTTATCTTTGTGTGTAATTATTAAACATTTTTGGTACAAATTTTTAACTTAGAAAAAAATATGAGATTTTAAAAATGTCAATTTAAAAATAGTCAACGTGTTTGTACTTTTGCTTTGATATAGATAATTTTCATCAGTTCCTAGCCATTTTATCCTCTTTGAAACAGTGATCCTGAATTAATGGCTTCTACTTTATTATTTTTTTTTACATGTTTGTGAGACCAACAATAATTTATGCAGGCATTTAGCTCTTTAATATTACCTGTTTCACCCACAAGATATTTTTTATGACACTGAGAGAATGTCACTAAAATAATAATCTAGTGACAGAATTTTAGTAATTTCTAATAATTGAATAATCATTTCAATAATCTGCACAAAGTGAGCAAGGGCATAAACTGCCAACTTCCATTGCGTGTGTGCGTGCCTGTGTGAGCGACTTTTGCCTGTTTGCAGAAGTCTGCGTGTGTACACAAGCGCTTTTGTCTGTCAAAGTTCATATCCTGCTCGATTCTACTATCTTCTCATTTTCTTACTCAGTGAGTGACCTGGAATCTTCTCTCATTCCGAGGAGATCCACACGTGTTCCAGTGGCCAGACGGTGACAAGTGAAATATCGGCTCTATCTGCTTTGCTAATTTGAACAAATAGTGTTACGCAAGTCGAGTGCAAGGGTAGATGTTCTCATTCAAGTGCGGCTGCAAAGATATTTGTGTGAATACGTATAATCCCATGATGAATGAGAGCAGAAGATTGGCATGCGGCCAGAATCATTCATGAAATCTTTCAATGATGCACAAAAGGGAAATGTGTATCCTGGTTTTCCTTTGATGACAATAAAGCTGATATGGTTAAAAGAAAATCTCTGCCTGTTCACTGTGGGAACCTCAAGATATAAAAAAAAAAAAAAAAAAAAAAAAAAAAAATATATATATATATATATATATATATATATATATATATATATATATATACACACACACACACACGCACACACACAAATACACATTGTATATCCTATTCCAAATTTTTCAAACTCAAAGAATTTCAGTTTTGTGAAGTTCTTATGTCACATTCTAAAGATTGTAATATGTGTGCGTACATTGGCCACAATAGCATAAATCACATCTAGGTCATTTATTGCATAATGGATTCTGATGAAGGTCAATGACCAACGTTCTCACCATATTTGTACTGCAGCTATAGTCGTATTCAGTCACAGTGAAACGTTTCGGAGCAGAAGACATCTCAGAATTGCATGTCCGTCTGGACTTTAGACTTTTCCTACAGAGAAGCTATCTAGAGATCTACTAGATCAAACTCTCCCACTCTAGATCTGTTCTATAAGACTAGATGTGCAAATTTAACCCCTTGGGAACATTCAGCCTCGTCACAATGACCAATCCATCCATTCTTCCCACTTTTTCAAGTTGTGAGAGTCGTCTTCTGCGCATGAACATGATTCAACCGGGCCTCAAACTCGGCTCCAGTGTGCAAGAGGGGCAATTAGTTTTGTTAACAAAAAACGGGGCTAAATAAACTATCCTTTGCTTCCAGGATATGGCATGTACGCGAGATAAAAGCAGATAGGTAATAGATTCACTCGGGATTTGGTTCAGCTGCCAGAAAGTGAGTTCAAGAAACCCAGAGCCTTTGAAGTTAAGCCTCAAGCAATCCTTCCTGCTCTATTCCATATATTGCGTATAGTTCAACAACATAAAAACCGACATGTCCTTAAATCGCTTTTCAACCCGTCTTAGGCCAGCATTATCGATGAAGCCTCAACAGTTAATATCTGGAATGTGGCCATTGAAATGTTTATTGCAGAGCATGAAAATGTGCTATGTGCTGGTTTATAATATGTTTATTTGAGTTTAAATTTGAGGAAGATCTCTCCTGTTGCCAAGCTTGTGTAACCTGTCCATTCACAGGGAAAACGTGACGTTGGTGCAAAGTTTAATTTAAATGCAACGTGTCGCAGTAGATTATAGCTCTGCCAAAAGACTGATATCCAGCCTAGCTGTCTGCTAAATAAATACGTAAAAGATTGATCTAGAAATGCACAAAATATTTTCTAAATGCTTGCAAAACCTTTTTTTATACCCCAAGGGGCAAATAAATAGGACAAAAGAGCAGCACGTCAGTTGAGTAATCACAGTTGTATAACAGCTAGAAAGTTATTCTAGTAAATAAAAGTAATTAAAAAAAGAACTGTATAAAAGAGAAGAAAAATAGTAATAAAAAAAAGATAAATATTAAGAATCAGGGGGAAATGTTCAACATTTTCAAGATGTTGAAGAGAAATAGATGGAACAGGGAAAACATGGAAAACTATACCAAATATGAACAAAGATCTACAATAGTAATTCTGCTAGTTTTGTGATTGTGTCCCACATTCAGAATTCTGAATTATACATTTGCATATCGCAATTCTGCATTCACAATTCATAATTCTACATTTGCAAATCGGAATTCTGCATTCACAACAGGGAATTCTACACATGTAATTCGGAATTCTACATTCACCATTTGAACCACGGTTAAAGCTGTCGAAACAAAGACAGAGTTTTGGAAAGACAGATAACTGAGACTCAAGGGCGGCCGAAAACCGATCTATGTGGCACGGTGGTAATGGAGACTACATGAACTGACCTGTGGCTTTTCGTCAAGGTTAGAAAATCATCAAAGGCAAGTGGGTCTTCGGCCTTCGCTCTTCCCTGAGGGCGGCCAGGTCATGGCCTGCGTAAAAATCACCCAGAAAAAAAACATCCAGCAGCAGCAGTGTGTGTGTGTGTATACACTTGTTTTGCAGCTCTAAAGGCATTGGAACACCTACATATACGTCAAGCTGAAGGAAAAACCAACCGCGTAAACACCTCATTTACACTGCGTTTGCATAGGTACGGCTCAGGAATGGCCTTCTTTCACATTTACGATTATTGGTCTATACGTTCGGCATGGCTGGTGTGAACGACAGATTGGACCGTTAAAAAGGAGTCAAGAAAACGTCGTAAGCTTCCATTGACTTTACTTAAAAAAAGGAGACATAACATTTTTTGGTACATAGGATCTACGTACATAAGCAGAACATTTAGAAAAGATAGTATACAAAACAATCTGCCAGTTGTGCACGACATCTCTGATTGGGACTGATTTTCATGGGTTTCATATGAAAATAAATATGTAATGTTACAGTTCCAGTACTTATAAAATGTTTGGTGGCTCAAATTGCAAAGCTGGTCATACTAAGGCGGATGACAACATCTCACGGTACTGTTCATACATATTCAAGTATTTCTCTTCAAGCAAAAGCACTGGAATACTACGATTATATGTTAAGGATACGCAAGAAGTTATTGCTGATATTTCCCTTTTGAGAAGATTGGTGATTCTAAAATACTGTACGACTACAATAACAGCAACGGTTGAAATGCCGAGACTCGGGCGGAAACAGGAACGTTATATGGTAGAATATGAGTCACCTAAGAACATGCAGAACTCTCGCCGGAGAGTCCGAGACGGATGGGAAAGTGTCCTTTAGTCTGATCCTACGTGAGTGATGCTTCCTGCCTCCCACCGCAGTCCAACCTTCATTCTCCAGGACGTGGAACCTGGACACAGTCTGTCCAGTTTGGGATCATCTCCAAATCAACCAGTCTTAAAAATTGTCTTTTGAGCAACACAGGCTTGTTTTCTCCTAAAACGGAAAAAAAAGCAAACTCTCCAGCAAACTCCTCTCGAGTCCTTCCGCAAGCGTAGCACCAAAACATTGTCATATTGAGCAGTTCACAAAAATTAGTGCTGGTAACGTCAGTCCGTGCCTTTCCAGTCAGCGTTTGTTCTTCGGTTGTAATGCCATAAAGGTGCAGGTAAAGGACTCTAAGCTTGAGCGATTCATTCCTTAAAACAAGACATTCAAAACGGGACGCGCGAGCGAGGCAGAACGGGCGAATGATCGGAAGGCAATCGAGTGCTCACACGCTCCGGAATCTTCTTCAGGAAAACCGAGACATTCTTCTTTCGTGTCGCACGAACCACTTCTGTACATTCACTTTCAGCGTTAACTTCTTGCGTTTTTAAAGCAGACGACACAGTGTTCGTGATCTGGTTTGGAGAAAGACAAAGAGTGGCATGTTTCGTGAAAAGTGCCCGACCGTACAGGGCCTCGACTATAATCCCTTGTTTCTTGCCCGTTGGGGAGGGAGGGGGGGGCATCATTTGTGGGCAGCATCGAGCTGGATGTTTGGAATGATGGCAGGACGTCTGTCTGGGAGGGTAATGAGGGGCCGGTGGAAACTGGCTTGCTCTTCCTCTTCGATTTTTTCCACCTGCCTCCTAAGCTTTCTGGCCAGAAGGATGGAAGGCACTCCTCTTCTTAACCTCTGGGCAGCCTTTCTTTGCCACACTTCATATTTCGTATATCCCACGCTAAAAGGCCTTCCCGAGATGTCCTGTGAAACACATAAAATGACATCTGTAAGGCTTCAATCAATTAAAAACATACTCACAAAAACCCCAAAGTGATTGGCAATGTAACAACTTAACATTTGAATTTGTAACATTATAACATTTGAAAATGTAAAATAAACACTTTACAGCTGCCATCAATACCTACGTATCTCAACCTGGCAACCCGATGCCCGTCAATTTAAATGAAGTTCTAGATCAGTTAGAAGTTAAAATCGGGTTTTAGATTTCTTAATGTAATTAGTTGAATTAACGCACTGCGGTGCACTTAAAACCCAACTTCAACAAAAAATGTTGAAATATTGGCAATGCGCCTTGTAATTTGGGAAATAAATACTGCCTTATTTGTGAAAAACAAAAAGATTAAGATGAACCTATACTGAAATGCAGTATCATCGATTATGTCAGAGTTTGCCTGTCTAATTTAAAGATAGTAAGCGGTAAAACTGACGATAACAAGATGACAGCGGACGATGATTATTATAATGCCTAAAAAAATACCCTCTCCAGGAAAGACGGGCACAATGGCATCAGGTTGTTTTCGCATAACTAGTGTGAATGTACTGTTCTTGCGTGGAACTGACCGACTATTCTGCTAATTGGTTATTTGTGTTGTTCTATTGAAATCCAAGCCACCGCCAGCTGGTAAAATGCCTTGCCAACACTTAACATATTTCCATGCCAAGAACACATGGCACAAGAAATGGCCAGAATGCAGCACTTGTTTTGGTTCTTTGAATAATGACGTCATTCATGCGCTAGTTTTGTGCAACCATCGTCTTTCCTTTGTTTATCGTCCCCTGTGTTGTCGGTAAAGCGTCTTTAACGGGAGTCTACAGATTCTGCGCTTTCCACGTTGCTCAGCGCTTCTGAGAATGGGGACATGGTTGATATTGGTTTTAGAGAGATAAAAACAGGCCGTCTGACTCGCTCGCCTAGTCTGAGACTGTGTCTGTGAGTTCAGCAAAATCATTGTGCTGGGCTTTGATGGGGGAGGGGAGATAAGCAGCTTCACGTACCTTGTGAAGAGGCTGTGACACTGGCAAGACCTGCAGTGAACTGGAGGAAACATCCCGCTCCGACTTGACGGGCTTCGCACAGTACTGCTCCAGGAGACGCAGCTCGCAGCTCCGAAAGCAGCATTCCTCCACTATTCCTCTCTGAGGACGGCGGCTGCTTGATCTGTTTGGCCTGCCTGGGTGGGGGAAGAGAAGGTAAGCGATCAGCTCTGGGGTTCCCCTGGAAAGCAACCAATGCTACCAATTCACGCCCTATTGTTTATATTTCGCCAAATCCCACATGTGGTTGTCGGCATGTTCCAAGGATTTCTGAAATCCGAGACTGCATCAACAGAACCTTTCTTATGACTGAACAAAAAAACAAACAAAAAAAAACTCTGAGCTTTGTTGTCAACGTCGTGGCAAAATATACATCACACCGATCTGTCAAAAATACTGAATTCTGCCGTGTTCCACCACAGATGTGCAAATGGACATTAAAATGGATCTTTCAACCTGGCTGTTTGCCTGCTAAACAAAGATAATAGATAAAGAACAGCAGGAGAGGTACAAAAGGGGGAAGTCCACAATCAGGGAGAAAGAGAGGTGAAAAACAAGGGGATCTTTTTTTCATTTAAACTAACCCAAAACATTCCTTAACTCTTTCATTTAAAGCCCCACCGGCCCCCAAAACACACTCATACCACCAATATAGGCTCTTGACTTTAACACCCAAGCAGATACCCCAGTTTGGCAAACAGACGCACGTTAATTTGAAACGAATTCGGATCAGTTAGAAGTTTTAATCAGGTTTTGGACTCCCTGCCTCATCGCTGAAAGTGTGACACTTACTGATATAAAAACCTTTGTCCCCGCACACGAACTGCAGAGTATCCACGAGTTCTCCGCCGCAGAGGGTCTCTCCTGTTGCTACGGGGGATGTGAACATTAACAATGACAGAATGCAGAGAACCAGGGTGCGCATCTGCGGAAGGAAAACAAGGATTCGAGTGAGTAAACTCCCGGGCCGACATGTCTGTGTGAGATTGGCTCATCGCTCTTTAATCTGCTATCATGATGAGCTCAAAGAATGCGAGTTTTCGGATCAGTGATACAATCAACTCCGCTAGACAACAGCCCTCGGAAGAATGTCGGGACTCGAACTTTCCCCACAAAGTTTCGAGCATCCGGAACGCGCATCCTTGAGTGTTCGTGTGTGTTCGTGCAAAGCGAGGGAAAGTGTGGCGTCGAGGCGTCACTCACCGTGGATGTTCTTTTTCCCGTTTTTCGGCACGATTTGCAGAACAGATGGTTTTCGTCCATGATTCCGTTTGTGGGAAGAGGCTGTTCACTTGCTGCGGCACTAAAGAAGCTTTGTCTAGCTGTCTAGGTTGCTATTGCATCTCTTCGAGTGATGCTTGCGGCTGTCTCAGAGTTCAGAGGACAGGCAAAGAATATGGAGTGAGAGGCAATTTATACTAACACACGCCCCCCCTCGCACCCCCAGCCAGTGGCGGCATCCGACTCTTTTGAACCGAATCTTTTCGACGAACCGACTCCGTGATGAACCGAGCGCTCGGCCACGCACAACAAAACGGACCACACAGCTAATCTGTTAAACTTTCACTTGAACACAAAAATACACACATCGTCCCGCGTTGGATATTTTTATACAAATTAAAGCGAATTTCTCTCACGAACAGCCATTTTATGTAGAAAATAACGGTCGCTGTGTACAATTACGATGTAAATTCTTAACCAACACAAGCAAACGCTTGATTGTCGTGGCGTCCGGTGTCCTTTTAAAACTTATCTTCGGTGTTGAATTGCAGCAATTTATCGCAACTTTGGCGATCGCCTCCGGTTGATCTGAGTTCAAACTCACTCCCTCACCTGAGTTTACCTGTCAGGTGACGACGCTCATTCTCGGTCAAATGGCCCCTACTTTAAAATACCTTTTGGCAACAGGTCAGCCTTAGGAATTTTAATTGAGGGAACATTCTTCTTGCTTCTCCATAACAAAGGGGGTTGCAGTCGCATTCCAGTGAATGCAGACAGAGAGAGACAGTGGCGGGAAATTTCACTCGCGCGACGACACGTTGACCCCGCGCGTCCCCGCGTCTGACCTCCACTGTCGTGCACGTTCCCTACACAAACAAATCATTATCACTGGCGACGAGACCGCGCTTAACACCTTAAAACCAACAGCGGGATATTAAATGCCATAGAACGGAATAAAACGTTCTAGATCGGAATGCGAACTCACTTAAGTGGACGTTACTTGGAATTAAATGAGCTATGAGCATGTCCTGACATGCCTTAAAGACCGCATATTTAGAATATGAGAACAACACTTTCTCTGTCCGTCGTGAAACAAAGCGACGGGTGCAAAGTGAGTTCAGAATCGGACGTACAAATCTTTGGAGAGCAAACAGGTATCTTTTTTTTTTTTTTAAATGCCCAGAATATTACCAGGGCTTATCAGCTTAAATTCACAAATGGGTAAACCAAGAACCTCAAAGTTCACATATCTTAATAAATGTTCAGTATTTTTTTTCTAATTATTTTTTATTCTTCGACAAGTAAAGTGTTTATAAATAAGATCTATAATAATTTTAGATAGCCGGTAATGTGCGTTTGCAAATCAAGAATTGCAATTGCTCCCCCTAGTGTTCAACACTGGCAGTGTCGAAAAGGAAGAAGATTCTGTGTTTCTACTGTATTTTAAGCATTTTAGTCTTTATTTCTCCTAATTTGTAGTAGTTTTTTTTTTTCAATTAAATAATTTCCCGTGTTCTATTAAATAACACATTCTATACCACATCACATGTCAAAGACTTAAAATAAATTCACAAAACATTTATATTTTTATTTTTTTATGAGCTTTTGTTAATAAGACTCGGTTTCTCTCCTATCAGATAGATCCTGCATAACTGGTCCTGGCTAAATAATAAGAAAGTCACGTTTGACAGGACAGATATATTTTGCAGCGAGTAACAAATACACGTTGGCATCAGCAAACCTGCAAAGAGAGAAAGCCGTTGTAACCGGCCTGGAAAAGTCTTCTACCTCCACTGCCTTAACACGTAACTCTCCAAGCAAAACTGTAATCCCTATTTCCAAATGTATTGATCACAAAAATTGAGTTTACAATCTACCTAAAAAGTGCTACTTAAAAATTCTGATAGATGAATTTATTTTTCCAAACAACTGATTAATGTGCATTACAGTCTAATATTAACTAGTTTCACACGGTTAAATTCATCCACTGTACTTGGAATCGATGGCTCACGTGGATCAGCATTGAACTCTGGACTCAACACACCAGTCAACCGTATAAGGCAAAATATTAACTGTAAATCAAGCAAAATATATTTTGGTTTACACGCAGAAACAACATTTTAAATAGATATATACATAGACCTTCCGTTTTTAATTAGAGAAATGCCACAAAATGGATACATTTGTTTGACAAAAAAAAAAAAAGATAAAGCAAAATAAAACATTCTTGTTGAGTTTAATGTATATTTTATAATACATTTAATTATGCATTTGCAAATCTGAGAAGCACACAGGCCTTGTGCTGGAAACTCGTGTTATGAAATAAATAACAGCTCAATAATTTCAGCACATTACCTTTTCCTGAACAATAATAGAACACTCAAAAGTAAAACATCACATGTGATGCATGAAAATAAAAGCAAATCTGAAATAAAAGTACTTATGTTATAAAGCCTATTGCATGCAGGGTCAAATTTAGACTTCGTAAGGTCAGTGAGACATTTAATGTCACCTTTAACTGATAAACCAGCACACGTTGGTTGGTTGGTTGGTTGGTTGGTTGGTTCAAATACAGAACACATTTCCATCAAAAATATCAGAACTCAAGCTTATAACGTATGAATTAAACTGAAAAACACCAGAACACAAAGTTAAAACAAAATAGAGGGCTTAATCTGAATTTAGAAATCAATCTTGAATCAAAAGACAATCACTTCTTCTCATCTATATATAGATATATTGTACTCAATCTCAATAGATGCACTCATCTAAAGAACGCGAGTCGTATTGTCATGATAAAATGCTATTTTGAAGGTAATGAACAATTGCGTTAAGATGCATTAAGGCACCACACAGAAAGAGATTCCTTTCCAAACCTCACACTCTTTTCCTAATTCTCTCCTTCATATGCTGCATCTCACGGACACATGCAAGCAAACAAAACAACATCAGCAAAAAAGCTTCTCTTACCGAGGCTGATATACAACTAAGGCTATGAAATTTACAACCTACTTCCTTACAAATCATTTTTCCTTTGGAGTTTTGTTGAGCTGAAACAGCTCCAGCATATCGAGCATTGCTTGTCGGATGTTGCTTCCAAAGCGATGGGAGTCCTACAAACAGACAACAATGGGAAAGAAAGAAAAAAAGCACTGTGAAAAAAAAGAAGCAAGTTACAGCGCTGAAAGCATCGTGAGATGATACTCACCGTCTCGGGACTTGAATGCTTGGAAGAAATGTGGAAATTAATAAGGTTTTCTCCCACAATGACATAAGCCACGCCATAACCGTCGTCTGCGACCTTGAAAGAGAAGCAAAGACAAATGCAGTGGGATCTCAGTTCAGCAACACAATTTGTGAAAAGACCCTTTTTCCCCATAGAGTTCAATGTAAATCCGGTTAATCTTATACGTACAAAGGTATTTTATTATCATTAACAAAACTTTAAAAGGCAGCACCGTATAACACAAAATGTACCTAAAAGAACAAAGGCTCAATTATAAACAATTCTGTATATTTTTTTTACATTTATTTTTACACTGTCATTTTTCGTAATTTTTGAGTCCAAAAATGTGGAATTTTTGAGGCAAAAAAAAATTCTTTCTGTTTCTATCCTTCTCTCTGCGATCACCATGTAACAGCATCGAAATGTGAACACCTCTCGTTCGTGCACCGAGGTGTATTTTTTGGAATTTTGCTGTTCTTGGATAGAGGCGTTTGTGAACTGAGGTAAAATTGTAATATTAACAACAATTCTCCGCATAATTTGTTTTCCTGAAAACGATATAATGCAAGTATTGCTCCATGAGAAAAACTAGATTTAAAAACAATACCTGATTTCAGGTTTAAAACTAATCAAGATCAAAAATGGTGCAGAACTATAAGAAAATAGTTCTTGCTAAAATAAACAAAAATGGTTGTATTTTTTTTAGAGAACAATTATTCAGAACAAAAAGGCAAAAAAAATCCTGCGCTTTTGATGCTTTTCCGGTCAAATGAACAATTTGAATGCGAGGCTAGGCTTTTTTTCAAATAATTGGCTTTTTGAAGACTTACTGGTCCAAACCCTCCTCCACTGGTCACATACTCCGGGTGATTGACCAAGTCAAACAGTTCGGCCTGCTGGAGAGGAGTCTGACTGGTGGAGAGTCTCCAAGGCTCCGACAGAACCTGCAGGGACGTGCTTATCATTTATTACGAAAGGAAAATGCTCATCTGGAAGTGTCACTCTAATACAGATGAGATTTTAACGCACCTCCTGAAGAAAAGCCGAATCCTGGCCTAGGTATTTTGACACAACATAGAGGCAGAAGAGATGGCGGTCAATGCCCTGGCCAGTCATCGCCAGTCTGTACATCTGCTGATGTTTCTCAGCAGCCTGCTTCAGTAAACGAAGCTTCTCTTCCCTCTACAAAATAGCAAGCAAAAATATGATTTACATTACAAATTCAGTCAATACCTCCAGTACAACAATTTTTTGCTTCTAAAAATTATGCAATTATGGAGAGGACGTACGTTTGTTTAAGCCTAGTTAGTGTATAATAAAATACTACTGATAACTCATTTTATTCTGTATCAGAAACTGACTTGTGTAGTTTAACATAACTTTCTCAAATTTTAGAATATGCTTTATGGATTTAACAAAATGTGTTGGGAAATGAATTCATGTCTTTTGAAAATGTATTGTCATTGAACACACATTGCTTGTTTGTCTGTAATCAGATATTTTAATTTGACCGAAAATGTGATTTTATTTATTCGGTAAATAAGTGTTTTAGGTGAGTGGAAAAAAAGTGAAAAATCCTAGAAAAAAGTAAAGAACAAAAGCAAAGCTGCTTTTTCCACTTAGTTTAAACTAAATTTAATTTGAGTAAGAATTAATGCAAGTAATAATACAATACACTATACTTAATAATTGAACATTTTGAGGCAAATTAGATTAATGACAGGAAGACAAAACTCATGCGAAAACATGTAAAACCTTTTTTTTTAAATTACTTTATGTCCTTCAAAAAAAAGACATATTTAGCAAATCAGAATAGATAAATGGCAGTTCTTCATACCGTGTGATTGTTAATCATGGCATGAACAAACGCACTGGACTCCTCGGTGCAAGAGCGCACGGTCTCTGTGCGACCTTCCCGGAACAAACGTGTCATTGAAGCTTCATAGGTCAAGCAAAATTTCCCTTTGTCCTGTGAAATGAACGCACTCATGAGTCTGATGTTGTGAAGAAACCAAAAGAAATTTCACCAACACAAAAGCCTTGATTTCGCTGCTTCCATTACCCTGAAGTGTGCAAGCTGCAGTGCGAGCTGAATAAACGCATCAGGACTGGTCTTGCACTTCTTGATCAGCCCCTTCCCAAAATCACTGAAGGGAATAATGTGAGAATCCACATCACCAGCCAAAGCCTCGGCCACAGTCAGGGAGTTGGCAATCATAGTTTGGCACTGCCAAGGAATAATAGCAATGGAAGACAAAATGTTCAAGTCTTTTCAAACAAAAACCAAAGTACACCAAACACACTGCGACTGACCTCAGGTGGAATATTCCATTGGAGTCTCTGAGGTCCAGGGAGATTAGGGTGAGAATCTCCTTTGCAGTGGCCATCTGTTGTGTATCCCAGCCGAACTGGGTCCATCGAGAGCACTTGCTTTATGCACAAAAAAAAATACCCAATAAATGCCAAAATCGAAAATAAGTTCCACAGCCTACCATGAATAAAACTGCAAAAACAGTACGTAAGACCCTCTAATAGAGCTGAGCAATTTGGCCTAATTGAACATGATTACAATAAATTGAACATTATTTTAGTTTATTTATTTATATTTTTTTTTATTAAAAAAAGTTGTTCTTACACAAAATGATGTGCTTTGAGTTTTAATTATGAAGAGCGGCTTACAAATGCACTGAACTTGAACAAAAAGTAAAAATAAATAACTTGCTCATTTGGAAACAAAATAAATGATTTTCAATATTTTTTTCGTTAAAAGTATAACAATGTTTCCACCCAATTGACCTGGAAAAATTTGATTGTTTACACGTTCTAAATGGATTTCAATTACTTTTCAATCAATTTCCCAGCTCTGCCCTCTAAAACACTTGGTAGTGGTCTAGTTTAACAGATCTAGTTCTAATTCACCTATAACCATTGAATAACATTTAACACATCCTCATAGAAACAATTGATGTGGAAACACACGGAATCATGGGAAACTGAGTTTTGATGTACCTCCCACAGGTGTCCCACGATTGGCGCATCAGCCCAACTATGCTCAGCATTCAGGCCCATCGTCCCATTCTTGAAGATAATCAGGTTGAAGGACTTATCGAACCATCTAGAAGTAAACATCCACATTAAGACGAGTAGGGTTTCATATTATAAAATTCTCTCGAATCAAGTGTTTTCTTCTCACCGGTCATAACACTTCCCGTGAAGCAGAGACTTGGCATAGTGGTCAAGAGATTCCACAGGATTGTCAAGGTCATAGCGCTGAGACGTGTCATCCAGTGTCACACAGAAAGCTGCCCTCTCAATGTCATCAAGGGCCTGCTTGTTCTTGCCGTGTCTGAAGTAGGCATTACGAGCACAAGCCCAAGGCACTCTGGGACAAACAGACAGCATGGAAGATCTCACTACCACAACATTCACAAAAAGCCCAGTCTTGGGTAGAACAAATTGACTTTTCAGACATACCATAAAACCTCTAAAACATCTACCGTAAAACAAATTGATCCTGCCCTCCAGTCGATAAATATACCAGACCATTAATTAACCTAATTTTAAGGTCACAATAATTAATAGGACACGACACACAACTCTTGGTTTGCAATAGGGCTTTGAGAAAGACTGAGAGAGAGTGAGAGAGAGAGAGAGAGAGAGAGAGAGAGAGAGAGAGAGAGAGAGAGAGAGAGAGAGAGAAAGAGAGAGAGGGAGGAAAAGAAAAAAACCGTCAGTTCCGAATTGTCAAATGAGTTCCGGGCGTAGCAAATGGGAGCCAAAGTTCCTTGGAAGAGCCAATGAGAAGCTAGCGTGTGTCACTCGCAGTTATTTAACTATTTTTAAACTTTAAAATAAAACACAAACACGTTTACATAAACTTGTTACGATGTGATAAGAAGCAATTGAAGCAATTTGTCTTAAAATGAGACAATCTATGTTTAAATAAGGTAAATAAGGATCTCACCATCAGTATATTGTTGTTTAGTCCCTTTAACTTCTGCCTGGCTGTTATAGGGATCATTACGGAAGAATCTCCTGTGAGTGGAGTCTCTTTAAAATGTAATTTCTGTGAAAAAGGTGTTCTACCATCACATCATCTATTGGTGTTCAAGCTACAGAGATTTCAATTCCAGTCTTATGCTCAGCATTAGTTACAATTATTTCAACTCTCTGTGTCAGTACGAAAAGCCGTAAAGAACACAGGATGTGATAGAACAGTCTTCTCCTTGTATAAAGGTGGTGTTCGAATGGAGGTTCTATTAGAGGTTTTACGGTAACTCAACGGCCGATAACAACAACGCACCAGTTTTCTGCTTATGTGTGTGTGTGTTATAAATACCTGTCGCCGGCCGTGAGGGCAGCGAGGGTTTCCTCTCCAGGCTGTGGTTCTGATGTGTCTGCTAGGATCCTCTCCATCTGCTGCTCAATTTCCCGTGGCAGCAGCAACCGCCCGTCATAGAACAACCGCACTTTAAAATAACGGCCCCGGTGATACACCACAACGTGCTTGCTGTCAGACACGTGCTGAACAGAGTCTGTTCCGAAGGAAAAACAGAAAGGGAAAGACAGGAAGGGAACATAATGAAGATCTCCAAGCAGTGGATTTACTCACGTGGAACAGATTTACAATCATTTTGAAAGCAGCGAGATGCACAAAAAGCGTGTGATAAAAAAGGCAAACACAAAAATGGGATACAAAAACCAGCACATAACAAAAAAGGGAAGATGGGGTGAAACTACGAGGTGACGTGTGTGATTTCTGTCTCCACGTTTCAAGTGGCTTTGCTTTTTATAATGGTTGTTATACAGACGCTAGGTGTCCATTTTTTAACGTTTCTCTAACCTTCAGGCAACTATGGAATCAGAGTAGTGCCAAAAATGTCAAATGTAAATTTCATGAAACAAACAAAAATACCTCACATTTTCGTTTGTTTTTTAGTTTTTCGCTTGCAATCTTCCCATTTTCGCTCGAAACTGTTTTGTTTCTGATATTTTTTTTGCTATTATTATTTGATATTTTTCTTTGGCTGCTAAATCTTCTTTCATGAATATTAGTCTATGATATAAATTGTCAAAATGACACACATCACCTTCAAAATGGACCTGACGTCAAGGGAAACTAAAGGAGATTTAAGACCAAGATCAAAATCTCACGTCCAGGGAATTTTATTTCCAAGGCAACACCAAAAAGTGGCACTGAGGTACTTTGTTAACGAAAACGAAAACTTGGTTTGGAAAACCGATGCTGTTTGCATACAATAATAACTTAAAACTAAAAGGGCATGGAAAAGAATTAAACATGCCAATAATGTAGGTAAATCTACAAAAAAAAGCACCATCTTGCTGCAACGCTGGCTTCTCCGTGTTCTGATGTTATCAGGAATGCATTAGGTTGCAAGCTAAGTGGTTGAAAAATATTGAATCTGCGACTATATCACAGTTAAATACCTGTTTCTATGCCTGGGATGCGACTGGTGTTGAACATACACTCATATTGGGACGAGCACATGGGGATGGTGTTTTGAACCATAAGCTGCGAAGCAAAAAGCAAGAGGTCAAATGAAAGATAGGAGGGAGAAACTGGTGGTGAACAACCTTCACAGACTGGGCAAGGGTCACTGTAGGGTGGACCAGGAATAGAACTAAGCTAATCATAGGACATAAGAGAGTGACTGGGATCTTGGTTGATACGCAAGGAATGAACACATCACAAATAAAAATAAAAAATAAAATAAATAATAAATAAATAAATAAAAAAAACTAACAAAAACGAAGGTGGAAAAAGGTGAGGAATTTGAAGCAGCATGGGCATGTGTCAGCAGCCTGCCATTTTTACAGGATAAAAATGTAAAAGTAAATAATAAAAGAAAAATGAACTTATGAAGTCACGCAGATGTAGTCTAGTTAAAAAACTGATGACACATGTCCAGAAATTGTTCTAAGATGGGTAGACTGTCTATTCTTACCCCTTTCCTGGCCTGGGACACGGCTCGTGTTAAAAAGCCGCTCCCACTGGGAAGAACAGAGTGGAACGTGGTTCGACAGTGCAAAAAGCTGCACAATTACGACCGTAATAACCACCAGGCGGCATGAAACATAGAAACATTTACAACAATGAGGATATCAAGCCTTATGAAAGGTCAAACGTGTTTCCATAACAGGACTATCTAACACACTATACACTGTGATTGTTGGTGCTACAGATTTGGAAGTCGTCCTACTAAGTGACCACCACAAAGTCGTCTTAATCATCAAGTCATCAACAGTGAGAAACATGAGAGTTTGTCTAACCGGCTTGATTTGGGCCCGGTCCAGTTTTCTTCTGTAAAGCATGATGGCGTGAATGACGTTACCAGCTCGAGCTGCTTGTAGTTGTGTGGGAAATGCATAAAGAAAGTCCTGTAAAAAAAAAAAAAAAAAGTAAAACATGTTAAAAAGTACATTTGAATATTTCTAACAAAAAATAATGAAAATGTAAAAAAAATTATTTTGAGATACAAATGTAATATTACCATGACATAGTAGTTGCTGTTGACCATGATCGGTCCACGGCCTCTCAGGTAGATATATTCTTCCCACCAGTCACTGACCTGAAACATACGTTCTTGCATGAAGTGATTCTCCAACATGACTAGGACAAACATTATGTTTAATTGTAAACAAAAATTCTATATAATACGTAATCGTTTTGGTTTAATTTGTACAGATTGTTTTGCCATCAGAATCGATCATGGCAAATTTAAATGCTGAATATTATAATCTTACAGACATGAAAAGGTCTCATTTAATGGGAGTATAGGAAATCCGTACAGGAAATATGTGTGATCAGACGTCTGACTTCTCAAATTTGTATTGATTTAATTCTGTAAGATAAAATGATTAAAACCAGAACTGAAATTAAATAATGCCAAAACATGTAGACTTTGAGAAATATAAACTTTGATTCAATCTGAAGGTAAAATGATTTCTGACAAGTTCTTGTGAAAATTAGTTTTCCTTTTTCAACAAAGTAACAACAAGGATCTGAAGGATAAACTGTAACAATTCTTATGAAGGAACTTATTGAAGACATGACAACATTCATTTAACTTACATAATTTGTTGTCCACCAAGACTTCAATTTGAGGTACCACTGAAGTTTCGGTCCCAAGTTCTTCTGAAAGTCTAAAGCAAGACTCTTCATCCTTTCATGTTCTTCATCATTTAGCAACGGCCGAACTGATTCAAGATACTAAAGGTACAGAAGGTCAAGAAAACAAGATAAACATCTAGTCAGTATTGCTGAAAATGATAAAACCGAATTCTGGTCAGTTAAGAATCTCAGAAAGCTTGTTGACCTGTAGATTTGTTATTTAAACCCTAGTCTTCATGATTAAGTAAGATCAATTTATAACTATATAATAATCTACTTCTAAAACCTGAAGATGACCACGCTGTCTTTAAAAAAAAGGGGGACTTTAAAAGCAATAGGGTTCCTGCATAGCTGGCTTAAAATGAAAAAAAAAAAAATAGAAAAGTGCTTTTAAAATGGGAAGATAAAAAAAAACATACTCTTTTCACTGTCTCCTTAACAGACGGCACAGGTAAATTGGGGAGTGAGGTTTGGAAGCTATACAACATCGGAGTCTGCATCCCAGAGAAGATCTTCACAAGTATCTATAGGACCAGAAAGCGTTGTGATTAACCAGCAGCAGATTCACAGATCAACAACAACCAAGAGCAAACAAAAGAGCTTTTCTCACCAGCCACAGTTGAACGTTCCAGGTCATTTTGCCACGAGGAGCATTCATCCAACCGTGCCAGGACAGTAACCCCTTCAAGACACTCCTCATGGTGAAAATGATGGCAACCCAAAGACCTGTGCCCACCATGACACCCCCAATGATCATCTGCTTTTGTGGAGATATGCACTTACTGAAAAAGACAAGTGAATTTGAGAAACTGACCACAGCAAGTTTATAATATTACTGGTTATTGATATACCTGATGGGGACATATTTTCCAACAGTCGCGAGCAAGCCAAAGGAAGGGTCCAGCTTCAGATAATGTGCTCTTCCCATGTACCCTGCCAACACTAGCATTAACCCCGGTGCACTACCTGGGTACATTCCATTCAAGATTCCATTCTGCAAAAGATAAGAACAAATAAATCCCACAAAACTTGAGAAATAAGTTACAGCAACATATAAAGCCAAAGGCAAAAATTTTGTACAAATTTAGAGCTGCACAATTAATCGTTAAAATGAATCCAGCATTTATACGATTCAATCAAATTTGTCTGATCTCAAGTGTGCCTGCAGCTCATTTTGAGCGTTTCTGGAAAAAAATCCAGAATCGTGACCTTTTTTCCCCCAAGTAAAAAAATCATGATTCTCGTTTTTTTCTGAATTGTCCAGCTCTACCTTAAACCGGATGAATTTCTTCTTCCAGGAGTGTACACCAGACAAATAGACCTGGCGAAGAGCCTCGTGACTGAGCTGAAGGTCAATGCCATCCGGGCCGACCGTGAACTGGAAAGCCACGGCTTGATGAGCTTCTGCCATCCTGGATAACCTCAGACAAGTTGGTATTCTTGAAAACAAAGCATAACAAGTTAAAGTTTAGTTATTTTATAAACTTCTATAAAATCGGAGACGTCTCAAAACAGCTGCTCAAAAAACCTGAACAAATACAAATCACCAATTGGCCTTTACAGTGGCTATGAGCCATAGGTGTAAGGAGTAGCTGAAAACCTTAGTAAAGTAAAAGCACGAATACCTTACTGTAATAATTACTCCAATGCAAGTCACCAATTCCAACACTTGAGTAAGTCGGAAAGTATCCAATTTTAAAATAATTTAAGTATTTTACCTGTACTGAACTTAGGCTCAAAAACACCCAAGACATGTGAAAAACAAGAAACTAATTATTTCCTAATACAGAAATGGAAATTTAACACATCAATATTACAAAATGGCAGAACAAAATAGAAAAAACTAAAATATTTCAGTTTTCAAAGTTTCAGTCCAATTCAAATGTTCAAAAAAATTGCAAACGCCAATTCACATAATTTAGCTTATAAATAGCAACCAGTACATTCAGCACTCTGCAGATGGCGATATCCATAAAAAAAACATGCCGACTTGCCAAGCACAATCACAATGTAACATTTAACCGTAAGTGTCAGTTCAAATGTAGTGGAGTAAAGAGTACAGATAACAATCAAAAATGTAGTCAAGTAGAAAGTAAAAGTAAAAAGTTGCCTATATTTTTTATTTTAAAATGTACAAAGTAGCCAAAAATACACAAGTACTGAAGCTCAAGTGTTTTACACCACTGCCGTGAGCATTAGTTATGATCAAGATTAGAACAATCTGCAGGTCATGATCATGACACCTTGTGCAATGTCAAACAGCAGCATGTGCTCCACACACTAAACTACGACGTGATTGTGAAATAGCAAACCAGATGGGGCAGAAAGAGTCATTCATTCGAGCTCATTCATTCCTCTAGAAGAGAATTTGGATGAACACTCTAAAGTGGTTAATCAAATCATTTTTCTTCCATACAGTTGACTGTGCTATGCTACCATATAGTCATATGACCACCACAACAAAAAGCATCACGGTTGTAAAAAAATACTTCAAAATCAAAGCAAAACGTCAACGTGAACTAGTTCTGCAAATCCCGATCCTGCGAGTCGTTTTCTTTAAATGAGTGTTTTGAAAGATAGCAGTCATTTACGTCCATTGCTTTCGATAGATTATGTATATACACACTTAGCCGCCATGCATGACACTTACCGTTTATAAACCAATTGTTGCCCAGGACAGCCACGTAAACCTGGATAAACGCTTGATTCGTTTTATTAGATGACAGAATGAGTCCAGATCGTTTCCTCAGTGGGGTATTTATCCGGTTCTTACTTCAACAACACGCAATACTAAAATATGGCTAGCCTGTCCTCTCCCAACTGATCATATGACTATAAATCCTGCGCGCGAACGCATGGAGTCGATGTATCGTGCGCAGAAATGTAGTTTAAGTATAAATTTACTACCATGCTTTGGGATCTAATTATGAGCGATTACGTTTTGACCTTCGCTTCGTCATTCAAGCAAACCCTTTGTCGGAAGGTAAGCAAAGGTGTCCAATCGCGGCGAGTACCCATGTCACGTGTCTTCGCGGTTTTCCAACACGGAAGTTAAGGTGGAGTGGGTTTCCGCATCATAATAAAGTTTCTTTAATCATGGCGGAATTAGAGGACAAAACATACAATGTGTTATTTTATTTCATTTTAAATCGGACGCTTAAGCAGATGCTAGGAATAAATAATTATGAAGGCGGAAGAAACTTACTGGGGAAATACGAATGTTATGCGATATTAAAAGCATATGTTTGCAAACCACGTTTCTTCTTAAAGTGCTCTAAATGATGCTTTGTAATATTATGATTTAGTCACTGGAACTCTCGAAGACAACGAGAACTAAGTCTGTCTAAAGGTCAGTAGGACAAGACTAAACGTTCATAACGTCTTAAAATAGCCGTGCACGTGAGCGTGCGCGTGCTCGACACTCAATCCCGTGCGGCAGCGGCTCCAAGATCGATGACGTCAGAAGATCCTGGGATGAAGAAAAAGCAGAAAGAAACCAGACTTCCAATATGAAGACCCGTGAAACTCGATCTCGTGAAATTGTTTTGCTTGGTCTAGTTTTTTGCAGCATCTGCACTGTGAATGGTAAGTGACATCCTTGATTTGAATCATTCACATCTTTTTATTCTTGTCTTTTCTCCTTTTCTTAACCCAAAAAAGTTTTAACTGGTGTAATTTAGTCCTCTGTGAAGTGTGAACAGAATTTTCAACATAACAATATATCACAAAAGTACTTATTAGACGCGTTTTTTCACACCAATTACCTTTTCAGTTTGCCTGCTTTTTTCTATTCTCGTTGATTACTTTTTTATTTTTATGAACTGCAGTGTGGAATAATTAGAGGTGTTTACAATGTATTTTTCTTCCTACTTTTTCCACCTGATATTTGTGAATTTATCCCACAATTGGTGACATCTGGTGAAGCAGTGGTATCATTTCATGTTAAAATGTACAACAGTGTCTTTGGAATTCATTGTCTGTTTAAAATCCTGTTTTTAAACCTTTCATGTAAGCTTAAGAAGCTCAGGGTGGCACAAATCTCCCAGCTTCCCATCAGGCATGTTGTGTAACACAATTTAAAAACATGTGCCTACGAGCATTTTGTTCTTTTGCAGTGTGTGTGTGTGTGTGTGTGTGTGTGTGTGTGTGTGTGTGTGTGTGTGTGCGTGCACATTTCTATAGTCTAAGATTTTCATTAAAAGTATTTTTCTTTTCTTTTCGCATCATCACGTTCAGTGATGCTTTCATATATCATCCTACAATTGCATGGAGTGTAGATTCCTTTACCGCTCATTTTGCATTCAGTTTTCTGGTTTGTCTCTGTTTTGTTGTCGTGCATTTGCATTTGTATCCCATACAATAACTCCCTGACTGTTGTGATTGTGCAATATGTATCCGGTGCATGTGCAATACCTGTAAACTGTGCAAACTTAGTATACATGTGTGTAAATATGTTACATTTCATATATTTTCTTATATTTTTACTTTTTACCGTATTTATACAAATTGTTCTTGTTGTTTCTTAGCGTAACCTCTTCCGGTTAAATTGTACTGCTGCTGCAACACTGAAATTTCCCCCTTGTGGGGACGAATAAAGGACTTTCAATTCAATTCAATTCAATTGAAAGTTCCCTGTTGGTTATTCTGGTCACATCAGTAATCTTTTGTACTCTTCTGATCCTTCTCTGAAGCGTGAGAAGTGTTCCCTCCCGTTTTACTTCTTTTAGTGTCAAAAACTTGATATGCAAGGCCATGTAGTCCATAGCCATTCAGGTCAATCAAACTGAGCTTTGTTATTCCATTCGCTCCTAGTGAAATACGTAAATATGTTTTTTTTTTATAGGAGATTACTGCGAAGTGAACCTCTGCAATAACGGAGGGACATGTGTGACTGGCGTCGGACTGGATCCATTCTTCTGCATATGTCCAGATGGTTTTGCTGGGGATACTTGCAATGCCACTGAAAACGGTCAGAAATCAGTGCAAAAGGCCAAAGCAATACTCCTCATTTTGAATATTTTCCTAAAACATTTTTTAATTGCTCCAGTTATTTTCCACTCATTTTATTTTTTTGCCACTTCCAGGTCCTTGCAACCCGAATCCATGTAAAAACGACGGGCTGTGTTTGGTGATCACCAGCTCCAGAAGAGGAGATGTTTTCAATGAGTACATGTGCAAGTGCCAACCTGGGTTCGATGGTGCCCACTGTCAGATCAGTAAGTGTCGTGTGATACATTTCCAGTTATTTGGGACATCAGGTCACTCTATTGACCGCTTTTAGTTGCTGGATCAGCTGTTGCTTCTGCTCACAAATGGACAAACAATAGTCGTGGTGTAAACAGCAGACACGCCCTGGATGTTAAGCCAGTAGTGGTTAGAGAAAGCTGCAGACATGGTGATTTTTTTCTCCTTTTTTAAACCGACTTGGGTCAAACTTTCCAGTCTATAATAATTATAGCCATCATTGCCTGATTTATAGAATTTCATCGCTCAATTTATAGAAAACTAAAGCAATGGAAATTGTCGCATCGATGAATGATTTGGACCCTCATTGACAAAATTGTACTGGGAATATTTGAGATTCCCTGTTTGGCATAAAACGAATTAGTTCATATTGAAATATTTGTTATGCATACAACTATGTAAAAAATAATAAGCGATGAAACGTTTCGTGAAACAGCTCCTTACAAAAAAATATGAGATGTGTCGACATGTATTGTAAATGAAAATAATTTTAGGAATTCTATTTTTCTTAAAAAGTTATAAGATTAAATCTAAATGTATGCCTATACAAAAATGTATATAATTCAACAGGTAATAGGTAAAGTATGGAGAATATGTAAACTGTATATATAAAATGTGTAAGTGTGTTTATGTACAGTATGTAAGTAATGACTGATAGGGTCAAATATATATAAACTGCAGTAAATAACATTAAAGTGTAAACCTTCATTAATGTAAAAAGTAAAGTTGTTGCTGTTTAATTACACATGGAGTTGGCATTTTGACCTGACAGGCGTGAAGCTTCACGCGGAAGCAGCTTCAGTCCTAATAAACCCAAAGAGGCTTTATACCTGAGAACATTGGCATTAAGAATCTGCTGAAACAAATCCATGAAGCCTGTGACGGCACTGCAGTTCTTTTCAACGTTTGATTTATTTCATAATTGAACTCAGAAGCTTGTTTGATGCAGAATTCAGCATGAATTTTAATTAATGCTGAATAATTTTCGAAGACGCCACAAGAGGCTTTTTACGGTCTCCCTGAATTTATTGAAGTTATTATTTTGAACTTCGAAAGCTGATTCTGGTTGGTGGAATTTTACAGGTTTTTTTTTTTTTTTTTTGAGATTCATGTCTTTTATTTAGATGTGTGTGGATGTGTGCCCTGTGTGTAGATGAGTGATGCTTCTGTGTTTTTCAATTCTCTTAACGCTTCAGCAGCAAAACAGCATCTGTGAGCCTTGCTTGTCTCTTTGATTGTATTTAAAATTGTATTTGTCTTTTGTAAAGTGTTCGTGGGTGTCTATTATTATTATTATTGCTATTATTATTATTATTATTATATTATTATTATTATTATTATTATTATTATTATTATTATTATTATTGTTGTTATTTAAAAAGGAAACGATTCAAGTCTGGTATGGGTTTCCTCCATCGTCTCCTGTGTCCTGCTCTGTGATTGGTTGGCCACCGATCAAGGAGGTGTGTCTCAGCTTCAAGCCCAGGGAGTTTCAGGGGATGGATCCAGCACCCTGTGACCCAGAAATGGAAAAAGCAGTTCATAACATAGATGGATGGAATAATACTGGTCTGTTGTCCCCATGGACTTGTGCCTTATAGTGGCATTTTTGTATTTTCAATGGTGTGTTAAAGAAAGTATAAATTACTTTGACAGTCATAAATGGCACGAAATAGACTGTGCCCACATAATGATAGATACAGTAAAGTAAAGGGTAATAACATTCTAAAAACGGAGAACGTTAGTCCACCTGTTCAGCACATGTTTGACTGTGGTCGGAGGTTTTTAAAGGAACAAGCGAGGCTTTCTACTGTGTTTAAGGCCATCGACATGGCATAAGTAATTATTAAATAAAAAATAATTTTAGATTTTATCTCTTCTAGGCTCAATACACTTAGACTTTCGGGTTTTTTTTTCTCTGCAAAGCAACTTTTTATTAACAAAATGCCTTTTTAAATGTTCATCATCAAAACAAAAATTGCCTTGTTTTCAACACTTGAAAATTCTTTTTTAAATCGTCCTTTTTGTTTGCAGATGTGAATGATTGTGCAAACCAGCCGTGTAAGAATGGAGGCCTGTGTCGGGACCTGGATGGCGACTACGCCTGCCAATGTCGCTCTCCATACGTGGGAAAGCAGTGTCAGATGCGTGAGTATTGTTCTTTTATTGACATGTGCTTTTTAGCTTTTTAAAATGGTTCTGTGTTCTGTTGTAGGCTGCACATCTCTGTTGGGGATGGAGGAAGGAGGAATTGTCGAGTCCCAGATCTCCGCTTCCTCTGTGCACTCTGGGATTTGGGGGCTGCAGCACTGGGGTCCCGATCTCGCTCGACTCAACAACCAGGGCATCGTCAATGCGTGGAGCTCCGCCCCCCAAGACAAAACCCCCTGGATTGAGGTCAGGGTCTGGTTGGGACAAGTGTTTAACCATTCATATTATTGTATTTATGTAACTCGTATATATTGTATATATATTGCTTTAGGCAGACAATTTAAATTAAAGGCTGTTGCTTTTCTTGTTTTTCATTGATATCTACAACTAGTAAATACTCTGTCAGAAATATTGGGATTAATCTAAGCTCAAAATCAGAAACATTTTTTAAGAGCAAATAACAAGTATGTTTTGCACAATAACAATAAATAACAATAAATAGTATTATATCTAAATACTGTATTTATTATTATTCAAAAATACAATATTCGTTGTCAAAATACAAAAATTCATAATTTTAGGTTATAGCTTTCAATTTGGAAAGCAAAAAATCCAATTGTTAATTTAATGAATCGTTAATCATTTGTCATATTTATTAATTATACTATTCATATTAAAAACAAACTGCCTATTTCTTTCTTTTAGTTTATTTTCCTTTGAATTCATCCTCATTTATTCAACTATAAATATTATATATACAAATATATATAAATATAATACATTTCAGAATTAGAAACGATAAGGACAAACAAACACATAAAAAGGTGGTTGTTAAAATCTTTTTTGTTATTGTAACCAAATCTTCACAGATTAATATGCAAAAGAAGATGCGTCTGACCGGAATCATTACGCAAGGAGCCAGTCGCATGGGCACAGCCGAGTTCGTCAAGGCCTTTAAAGTGGCGTCCAGCTTCGATGGCAAAACGTACACGGTGTACAGAATGAGCGGCCAGAGAAGAGACAAGGTGAGGAACAAAGTATTAATGAATGAACAAAATACTTATACAGTAGTTTAATAGTAACAATAATAATTATAATAGCGCCTTTCGAGACCCCAAGGTCTCCTCAAAGTCAGTGGTGTAAAGTACTTGAGGGACTTTGTTACTTTTCTTTAGTATTTATTTGCTACATTATACAGAGTATCAATAAAATACGCAACTTTTACTCCCTAATTGACTAGATTTTTGATTGAGTATATGTACTTTTTACTTCACTGTTTTTGAATGGATTATGCGCGACAGAACAAGGCGATATCAGCATCTTTTTTCCACTTGAGTTTGACTGAGACTGACTTTTTATTCCGTTTGATCTATCTTCTTCTGCCATTGTAAAACATTGAGTTGTTTAATTTCATTTCTATAATAGGAAACAAAACCTCATAAATAAATATATTCTTGGTGTTTTTTTTAGCCTGAATTCAGTAGGAGTAAAATAAAGGATGCTTTAAGACTTTTACTCAAGTCTTCTTGGAATTGGTAACTTGAAATATGTAATGTGTTTGAAATTGAGTAATTTTCACAGTAAGGTATCTGTACTTTTACTCAAGTACGGTTTTCAAGTACTTTCAAGGTCTTCTGCTTAAGGTTGCCTTATAAAATAGGACAACACACACTCAGACACACACACACACACACACACACACACACACAATTTGATCGAAATGAATACCGTAATAACACTATTATTATTTTTCGACTTCAAGGTGTTTGTGGGAAACGCAGACAACGACGCCACCAAAACAAACATGTTTGACCCGCCCATCGTTTCCCAGTTCATCCGTGTCATTCCCGTGGTGTGTCGGAAAGCCTGCACGCTCCGGCTGGAACTCGTGGGCTGTGACCTCACTGGTAATTGTGGTTTGTGAGTGATGTGGTTCTCCGCTCGGATCTTCATCTCCTGTGACATCACAGAGCACTTCAGCACGGCGGCCTGCGTCAGTCCACTGGGCATGAAGTCTCGCCTCATTTCTGACGCCCAGCTCTCAGCGTCCAGCGCCTTTCGGACGTGGGGTATCGATGCTTTGACCTGGCACCCGCACTACGCCCGGCTGGACAAGCAGGGTAAAACCAACGCCTGGACCGCAGCCAGCAACAACCGCTCCGAGTGGCTCCAGGTCAGACGTTTTCCTGTCTGTCATGCTAAAAACATGTCCGGTAGCGTAATCCTCTTTACAATAGAACTTCAGCCAGCTTGACGTGTGTGTGTGTGTGTGTGTGTGTGTGTGTGTGTGTGTGTGTGTGTGTGTGTGTGTGTGTGTCTTTATTTCAACATTCCCGCTTGTATACTGTATTTTGATTCCCGAGATGATTATTTGTGTTTTTATATACTATAAAAACTATTTTATACTATTTTTAATACTGTGTTTAATAATATACTAATCAATATGATAAACTGATTAGACATAGATATGGCATAACTCATTGACTAGACTCATAAAGTGACTCTTTTTTTGTATTAATGCTTTATAACATCTATTATTGCTTTATTGCATATGTATAATGACTCTTGACGCCAACTGTTCATTAGTTAACTCATTGTTTTTTTGCAGGGTTCTTTGAAAAGCGTTAACCTCTAGAGACCTGAAATTATATTATTTTTAAAAATCGCTTAGCTAGTTTCAGGAGTGCAATAAGTGTAAAAATGAAGCATCGATTTTTTTACATGATTAAATGTTTCAGATATTACACATCACTACTATATATTTACATGTTTTCATCAATCTTTCACGTCAAACAGGACACGTCTTACCTAAACATTGCGCTCATAATTTTCCACAAATACATGTAAATACTTTATTTGCACAGACTTTTGTTTTTCAGACAGTCTTCCGTCCTATTCTCCGACATTTTTGCTATAACTTCAAAGTTCGCTTCGACGATCAGACACCACTAGAGGGTAGTGTAAAACCACGTCAACATGGTCAATCAGTTTTAGCATGTCAGGGGTTAACTTCCGTGAAGGTCAGTACACAAGCGTGGTCATCAGGACTCTGGAGGTTAAAATAGAATATTTTAAAAACGATTAGAACACAGGCCTGTTTTACTGATTTGCTTTGTTTCATCGATCAAGCCAAGAAATAAATGAAATTTCTAGAAATTTAGCGAATTGAGAGGCTGAAAAAGAGCAAGAATGACTGTAAACAAATGTCTGATGTTCAATTTTTTTAGACATTGATATTTAAAGGGCAATTGTGTCTTTGTGGTTAGATAGTCGGACTCAGAAGGTCACAGGTTTCAATCCCAGACTTCTCTGTAATGGTTCTGATCAAACCAGCCATTTTCTTTTCTTTTTTCTTTTTTTTTTTTTTACAACTGAACAGTTACTATTAAAACAGCTGTCAATCTCTCACGTGACCTTAATGTTTTCCTGTTTTATAGCTGGATTTGGAGAAACCAAAAAAGATCACAGGCATAATCACACAAGGAGCGAAAGACTTTGGAGTGGTGCAGTTTGTGTCGGCCTTTAAGATCGCCTTTAGTGATGACGGACAGACCTGGAACACTGTGATGAACCAAATCACAAAAACAGAACAGGTTTATTACTTCATATCTTTATTTTACAAGCAAATCAAAGGGTATTTGCCTAGATCTAAACACGTGTATATTTAATCGACGGTCTTCCAATCTTATTATTTTGATAAATCAGTGGGTGTTTAATGAAAAAGGTGAATCTGTGTAGTTTATTTTTAACCTTTAAAATAATTTTTGTTTTTGATTTTGCAGATTTTCCAAGGCAACTTTGACAACAACATGCAAAAAAAGAATTTGTTTGAGCCTCCATTCTTTGCCCGGTTTGTCCGGATTCTGCCGTGGGAATGGCACGAGCGAATAACTCTGCGCATGGAGCTGCTGGGCTGCGATGATTAAATAATGCCACGGTTTTATGTAATGTAAAGGTTTCCAGGGCAAAAACAGTTAAAAAGCACATAAATATATAAAACTATGGATTATTTCTTTATTACATGTATGTTCCCCGATTCAATTTTTTTTTATATTGCACAAAAGTGCGAGTGTGTGAGTCACCAACGACCTGCTTTGACATGTTTAAAACTAAGCACTACTTTCAGTTTCCCTCACTTGACCTCTTGACCTCCAGCTAAAGCCCAGCTGATAAAGCACATACCGACCCCTTCAGCGCTGCAGAGGTCAACGTCGGTGTTGTGTTCTAACTCAACATGTCTACCAACGGCTTCTTTACCTAAACGTTTAAAAACTAAACATTTCAAGCACTTGGAAATCTAACACATCTCCTGCACTTATCGGGACAGGAATGTTTTAACCTTAAAGGTAAAAAGACATGTTAAAAAAGAGAAAACAGAATTTTTTTGTGAACTTGTGCTTATCTTGACAGCGTTTTTCTATGTATTTTTGTTCAGAATCATGTAGAGCTTTGTCGTTTACTTAACTTGAAAAGAGATAGATGTAATCTGTTTTAGGGATGTTACATGACATTATTAATAAATCTTCTTTACAGTTTTGTCTACCATATGTTGTTTGTTTATCCAGTCTTATTATTACTACATTTAAATATACACATTGTATTATTTATATACTATAACACTTGTTAAACTATGTTAACACAAACACCTATACAACTCAAAAACATGTATACACAAATAGTTTTTAGAAACATACACACTAAATAAATACACCTAATTTAATTATAAATATAATATTAGTACAGTTATTTCATTAATATTAATTAACACAAAGCTATATTTATTAAACTATCAAACGCAAATTAGTATACAATTTTAAATTCTATATGTCATGCTCATAATTGACCACAAGATGGCGGTAAAACGTTTCACATTTTCCATCAAGGATCTCTAGGTGACACGGGAGAGACAGGTCGGCAGTTCTCGCCTTAAAAGCTCCATTCAGTCACAGTTCTACTGGTTCCTTCCAATCCTTCCCATTAAGCAAACAACATCATGTGCCTTTTTGCACTTTTGAAGGGTTATAAGTGCTACCCGAACAGCCCTTTTAAAAGGCTTTTATTTTGTAACGCTACAAGTCCAGACTCAAATCATCGTGTTGAACAATGTTTAATGAAACGTTCCTTTCGTTGCACAGAATTATTAAACACAAAGTTTGTATTGTACAGTTACGCTGCTGACTTGTGATGATGGAAGAGTTTGACGGCAGGGATTGGTAAGACAACGAAAGAAAAGGTGTTTTTTTCTGCAGTTTAAACTACAGTCGTCTTTTATGAATGAAACGCGAAAGTGTACAAGTTAAAAGTCCCCACCATCCGAAAGAAAGAGGCACAGCCTCTCGTCACAGAAAAAGCAAAATATTCACAAAGCATCAATACTTTAGTCTAAACTAACTAAAACCTAAGTTGTGATCTGAACCAGAGACATTCGTGTTGTACTATGCACTGCACAGTCTCGAGTGACAAAAAGATGTTTAAGTTCATATAATGTGGCTTGATTTGACATAAATGAAGACTTTAATGCAAAATTTATAAAAATATATCAAGTAGATGTTTTTTTTATAACGAGTTATTTAATGTGTTCTATGAATGTATCAAATTATATATAAAAATATAGATTTTTTTCTCATCTCATTAATCTATTCATAATTTATATTTCTACTTCAGTTTATATTTTTATCCTAATTTATATCATTAACAATCATATAAAGCAATTCACTACATGTTGTGCTGCGTATGATCCCTGCATGTGACCATTAAAATTAGCCTTGATGATGCATAAATTAAACAGTATTGCATTAATGTTAATAAATACAAAAAAAGAAGAAAAACATACAGAAAATTAAAAAAAGAAAAAAAAGTGCATTTTAGACTTAAGAAATTACTTGAGTAGTTGCACAAATTCTTTTCCTCGTCGTTTATGGCTAGGTTTATGTGTGCTAGATTTATAAATCATAAACTAGAAGAAATTTGTAATAGGTGAAGCTTCTGTTTTGTTTGAACCGTCACACGAGGGGCAGCGAAACGCACACGAGGGGAGGAAACGCAGTACTAATTCAGTGTCTTGAAAAATAAATATACATTTTGTACGGTGTTAAAAGCGAGCTCCTTCAACATGCCTTAGAGTTGCTTCTTTGATGGCGTGTTATACAGTTTCTGTGAGCGATGGAACAACATTTTCTTTCGCAGTCTGGCGTTGAACTCTGGTAGAAAAAAAACGAGTGGAAAAAAATTAAATCATGAAAAAACACACACCAAATTAAAGCAAGCTAATTAAAATATGGACATCATTAAAACAGAGTGTACAATTTGGGGTGTAAACATATTTCTACTTTTCTAACAATTTTTACCACCCTTTCTAAATGAACCTATTTATTCATTTAGAAAGAATAAATACCTTTAGAAAGATTAGAAATAACTTAGAAAGGCACCTACCCTGACAAATTTCAAATCAATGCTAAAAACCAATCTCTTTTACTTGACAGATAAAATTAGTCAATTTTAGTCATTCTTTTTAGATATGAATGTTTTGTGCTTTTAGTAGTATATCTATGTGTTTATACATTTTATTGTGATTGTGTTTTGAATTATATGTGACTATGTTTTTAATGTAAAGCACTTTGGTCAGTCAACTGTTTTTAAAAGTACTTTTATAATACCATCATGCATCATACATACATCATACATTATATATACATACCATCATGTATATATAAAAATATTTACGGCACTCAAATTTAAATTACTCCCAATGTACATATCAGCAATATCTCTCGATGTGCAATATCCTGTTAATTGACTGTGCAACTTCTCTCCACTGCTGTAAAGTTCCATGTCTGTATTATATTGTACTATTGTGATATTTTGACTAGATTTATTAATGCGTGTTGCACTTGATAGAAAGTTGCTATAATTTCATTGTACATGTTTATGACTTTAATATGCACAGTGACAATAAAGGCTATTCTTTTCTATTCTATAAATAAAGTTGACTTGACTTGACTTGACATATAAGAAACGAATATCAATACTAGTAAATCTAAGGCTTACTGGATATGCATTCCACTTGAGGCTTCTCCCAACGCCCATCCGTCATACAGCGGATGACAGGTCGGTGGCGCTGTGTGAAGTTTTCCTCGCAGTGGTACCTGATGATGGAATGAACCTGGTATTGATCTCTCTTGCTTCCAAACATCCGGGCATTCTCCACTTTTGGAGGACGGCCACATGTCACTGTGAACGCAGAAGCCATTATTTGATGGTGGCTTTGATGGTGATGTCATCATCCAGGTTTGTCATTTGTTTAGAAAATGTATTGTGTACAAACTGTCTCAAAACTGTACAAAGCAAACTAGGTTTGATATTATTTAACAATGATTATGACTTGGGCAACAGCATCCCTCACTTGTAGTATAAGTAGGGACTCTTATTCTGACATTATCCTGATTGGTTGTCACATGACTCCTATGATATTCTTTGCTTTGGTGACTTTTTCTTTCTACCCAAAATGTAAAACTGTGCTTTAATAATGTATTTAATAATTTAATAATGTATTTAATAATTCCCATAATGAGTTCACGTCTGTATCCTGTTTTGTCTTAGTTTGTTTAAAGTCTTAAGTTTCTTCCATGTGTTTTTTAAGGTCCGTGTTTTTTGTGTTTGGCATAGGGTTTTTTTCTTAGGTATTTTGGATGATTTGTGTCTTACATATTTTAAAAAAAACATAAGGTCAGAGAATTTTTTTGTTTTCAGTTAAAATGGACAATTCAAATGCTGTGTCTATTTATTTGCTTTTTTGAGAAGAGTTTGCATTGTGTGATTTAACTCCTCATGGCAGGTTTTGTTTTTTGTTTGCTTTAAGGTTTTTTTTTTTTTATCTGACTTGCAAAATTAATCTGATTGAAAAGGATGTATTATGAGTTTGAACTTGGCATGTAGTTTAGACATTTCTATGTAATAACTGACATTTTAAACGTGTTATAGCGCCACAGTATTATGTCTGCTTTTTGGGAAAAGAAAGTCGAGAAAGAAAAAAACTTGAGACTTAAACTAAGTGTGTGAAAACATTAGGCAGAACTATTTAATAGTAATGCTAAATATTCAAGCAATCTTCCTCCTGTAGAGTATATGATTTTGAATGCTTTTTAGTTTGCAATCGTAATGGCTCTCTCAAAGTGTGCACTGGTGGTGGTGGTGTGGATACCTGAGCTGGTTTTGCATGTGAAAGGCAGATGGTAGTTGCAGGGCACATCGTTCCATTGCCCCTTTTCATGCCAGATCATTACCACACAGTCTTCACCGGAGTTGAAGTAATTGTCAGGTTGATTAGGCCTCCAGTTTTCATATTGCTAGATCAAACAAATCAAAATTGAACTTTAAAACCCAACTCTTGTCCTAGCACTGATTGGTCTACTTCTACTCATTTAATTGTCTAGGAAGGAAGGCCGAACGAACGTCACAATGCCTTACCAAAGGTGTCCCATCTGTCCAGTGGAAGTCATTTTCAACTGTTTTGTCATTCAGCCCAATCCACTGATAGTCTTGTGCAAAGGCTGTTTGACAGACAAAAAAATTTAAAATAATAATAATATTAAAAAAGTTTAACAGAGATGCTTAAATGGCACTTACAGTTGACGAAAGCTTGCTCTTCTGGAGTGATGATGCTGACCAGATGAGCACTGTGGTTCCGACAGTACTGCTCGGCCTCTACCCACGTCTGTCTCTCGGGTAAATGCAGGTAACAGTTCCCCTGAAACTTAGTCCAGCCTTCTTTACAGTGATGTGCATCTGCAGCAACACGGCACAACTCATCACCATCTTACACCACAGAGACCCTCATCATGGAAGACCCCAAGCCACCGGCAGCACGCAACACTTCACTCTGACACAGCTGACATAGCAACTAAAGGTGTAGGAATGTAAGAAATGATGGAAGAAAGAAAGAAAGAAAAAAAGGATAGAAGGAAGAAAGAAAGAATGGAAGGAATTAAGGAAGGAAATTAGAAAGAAAAATAAAAGAAAGGATGGGATTAAAGAAGGAAGGAACCAGAAAGAAAGTTTGGAAGCACGGATGGAGGAAAAAAGAAAAGGCAAAGATGTTCAAAAAATCATTAAAGGAAGAGAACAAGGAAGGAAGGATGAAAAAGAAAGACATTAAAAGGATTGCTGGTAAGAAAAATGTAGGCAAGAAACAAAAGAAAAGGTAAGAAAAAGAAGGCAACAAAACAAGGGAAAAAAAGAAAGAAAAAAGAAAATAAGGAGAGTGTTACAGGTCCTGCGGTTCAACTTCACCTGGCGGACTGCAGGAAAGTGAAACTAGACGAATTACACACCTGCAACTAATCTACCCCTCCGCAGGTGTGTCTCATTACCAAGGTCCTCTTAAGGATGGTCAAATTCAGTCATAAGTTAGTGGCTCAATTTTTTTCTTGTGATTCTTCTTCTTCGTCTTCTGGATCTCTTGAGTTGATCATTAAAACCTTGTTTTGGAAACCTGTTATCATCTGCTTCACCCCCGTCGTGACAGAATGACAACAAAACGACAAGAGAAACAACCCTAACCCTAACCCAGAGCAAAAATATGAGAGGAAAAAGGTGGAAATAATCACAAAATTAAAAAACAAACTAATAAAAAAAGTAAAAAAAAAAAAAAAACATAAATTAAGGGGAATATTATAAGAGTGCAGAAGAAAAGCAAGAAAAAAAAAAAAAAAAAAACATCTTTCGATTCACAATATACCATCAAAAGAAAATGTTTTCGGTAAAGAAAATAAGAAAAGCTCCGGTGAAAAAGAAAATCTCTGGCCTTTCAATGATTCAACACCTCACCTAAACAATTCACCTCAGTCTTACAATGTAATTACTGGGTAACACACCTAATGGAGTGTTTAGTAGCAATATTATGCCTTTTTACAAACTGAAAGATCCGCCTTAAAACAAATATGCCCATATTTGGATCTTGTCATTCACAGCTGGAAGCTCAGTGGATGCTCCACATCATCCACTTCTAAAGGCGCATTTGCTGTAAAAGCAGTTAGTAGAATTAGCTGAAGCAGACCTCGTACCAATCTCACAGTGGTCTCCTTCGTAGCTGGGCAGACATAAGCATTTGTAAGCGTCCTTCACCTCCACACAGGTGGCTCCGTTGGCACAAGGGTTTGAATGGCAAGCATCAACTTCTGTAAATACAAGTTTAGCGGTTAAAGCTGTCTACAGCAAAGATGTTCTAGTGTGCGCCAAGCTTTGCCAAGAGCTTCATTGTGAGGAGAATTCTGAAATCATTGGATTTAAAAACAGTGTAAAAAAAATCCAACTTGAATTATGACTAGAAATCTGACCATTATACATTAATTGGAAAAAGTTGAGTCAACTTAAAAATGTTTTACTAAATAATTTTTAGCCACTTGTCAAACCTAGAATTGTTTTGGACTGAACTTAAAAAAAAATTCTGTTGTAAAAGATGAAGCAAAATTTTGAGCAGTGTGATGCTATTTTTATATTTTTGTTACTAAATCCAAGACACAATAAGAATATTTTTAAGAATACAATTATAATCAGTAGAATTTGTTTGGGCAAATGCATCTTATATGTGATAATTAGTAGCAAACATAGTTGATTGAGACAATTTAAAAGATCTTATCTAACTTATTGTAACTACTTAATTGTAAGCTACTTATGTTTAGTTAACTGAATAGTTTACTGAAATTGTAAAATAAGTTATTTAATTTAATAAGTTATAATTTAACCAAAGGAGTTGTAAAAACTGTTTTTATGGCAACAAATTGCCTAAAACAGAATTAAACTGAACTTATCCTTTAACAGTGATGTAAAACACACAAAAGATTACAGCGATGTTGCTTTTCGGTTACATCACTTTCCAAGAATGCTGAGCTTTAACAAAGCTTCAGTACAAATACAAAGAAAAAAAGAAAATAGATTAAGTAATAAAATACAAATCAGCATGCTTAAGCAAACAAAAGATGGAGAATTGAGATGAAGCATTAGCATGTACCAGGCGTTAGCAGACGTGCCACACTGCAGAAAAGCTAAACAAAAACAACACAGGTGAACAATCTTCCAAATCACATCCTTATAAATGTACAAACATCAACATCACACACACATGCGGACTGACACACAAGTTATTCCGTGGAATTAAACACGAGACAGTTAGAGAAATGCCTTGATTCAGAAAACACACACGTGCTCTGATTAAAACAGACTGATGGATGACACAGAAGGTTACAACAGACAAGACATTGTTAAATGTTCATAATACAATCAGTATAAAAGTGAAAGTTAAATGTAGCAAAATAATTCCAACATAGCACTTTGTTGGTATAAGAACAATGGACTCACCAAACTGGCAATGTTCTCCATTAAGACCTGGTGGACATTGGCAAAGACCGATCCCGTTCTGCTCTGAACATAAACCAGGTCCACAAGGGTTTGGATAACACGGGTTTAGAGAATCTATCATCAACATAGAAAGAAAAAGGCCAATGTTAATTCAGCCAAAAACGACAAAACCTGTTTCTTCAAGAAGAACGTATTCCAATGAACCTCACCTTTCTCAGTTTCTTCTGTGACCAACGAAGAGCGTAAAGAGGCATGTTCGGTAGGAGAAGACACAGCTGCATACGTTGTAGCATCAAATTTACTGGTGTCCTCCGCTGGTACTGGAAAGCTTCCTGGAGGTCCTGCAGTGTCACTGTACAGCCCAGATGGCGCTGACAGAACTTCTGGGGGTTTGTCACTGGAGTTTACAGTGGATGCCTCGTCAATAGTCCCTTCATGCTTATAACCACTTACATGTTCAGTTTCATCTCCATTCCCGGAGATCACTCTGACATTGCCACTATACTCAACCTCTCCTCGTCCCAACTCCATGCTCTTCATAGTTTCTTCATGGAATAGTTCCTTCATCACATTACTGTTCAAGACAAGAGCACCACTAGGGAATCCCCCAGATCTTTCACCAGACTCAATGGAATAGGCACCAGATGTAAATCCACTCGCTTCACCGGACCCAAAGACCAAAACCCCAGAGGCTTCTTCCCCAGTTGGACTTTGGGTGAGATCGACAAGTCCTGATCCCAAAAATGTCAGAGTAGAAAGTAACGAACCACTTCCCGAGCCACTGTGGTCACCACTCAATCCTGAAAGTTCTCCACCACTTATTCCAGAACCTGAAGATTGTCCTGATCCCATAAAGTCCAAATGGCTTGCACCTAACTCTTGAGATTTTATAGGGGCAGAAGATGACATCTCCTCCCATTGACTATCAACCATGATGACAGCACTACCCTCTTCTAATGAAAGCCCACTTGATCCTGAAGGTATTCCTGATATTAATCCACTGAATCCCGAGACCTCCTCTAAAGTACCTGAACCTGAAAAGATGGTGGAATATTCTCCACTCCCATAACTTGTTCCTGAGCTGCTGAAGCAGTCTGTGTTAGATCCACTCTCTCCAGAGCTATACCCTGAGCCACTTCCAGATCCTAATTCACATCCTGATCCAGACAATTCCTCATTAGAAAGAATTGACTTCTTGTCTAACGGGATGGCGAGGATCTCTGTGATCTCTTCCCCAGCCTCCTCAGGTCTCGCTGAGCCTGAACCCTCTCCAGACAAAAACAAACTACTTCTAGAGAAGGTTACAATGAAACCGGAACCATCAGCAGACCCCGAATTGTCTCCACTTGAAACAGATGACCCCCTCAGATGATCGCCACTCCCACTGCTTAAATTATCGTGTGTTCCACTGGCCCCGGAAGAGTCACCGCTGGCTGAAGACCATCCACTGAACTGATCGCCACTTCCACTTCTTGACAGAACATCAATCCCACTGGCCCCAGAAGAATCTTCCCTTGACCCGCTTGTTTGATCTCCGCTCCCACTGATGACCAGACAACCTGTGCCACTGGCTTCAGAAGAGTCTCCACTTGCTGACCCACCAGATTGATATCCGCTCCCACTGATAACCAGACAATCAGTTCCATTGGTTTCAGAAGAGTCTCCACTTGCGGACCCACCAGATTGATCTCCGCTCCCACTGATAACCAGACAATTGGTTTCAGAAGAGTCTCCACTTGCTGAGCCACCAGATTGATCTCCGCTCCCACTGATAATCAGACAATCAGTGCCATTGGATTCAGAAGAGTCTCCACTTGCGGACCCACCAGGTTGATCTTCGCTACCACTGCTTGAAGAAGCATCTGTGCCACTTTCTCCAGATCCTGAAAGTTCGAACACATGCAACAGAAAGGAATTTGAAAGATCTCTTGGAGACAAACTTGCATTTCAAAGAAGCAATACGTTACCAGGTTGAAGAAGACTAGGGAAGGATGTCATGTTCACCACAACTTCCTCTGTCACTGTCATGTTCGTTTCACTTTTGTTTAGATAGAAATACAGTTCTGCAATGCAGGTATGACAAAGCACTTTAATGAATCATTTATAAGTGGTCAGTGGGCATACAAGAAGTCATCTACTACTTTACTTACCCTTGAGACAATAAGCATCAAATTTGGAGAGCAGGTCTGGAGAACCTGTCTGGTTGGGAAACATGTAGACTGTGTGCACTCCTGCCATCCCCTTGCCACACTGTGGCCCGGGATTATTGATGGAGTAGCGCACAGTGCGGTCAAGAAGCCAGCCAGCGCGGCACTTATCAAAGCCCTGCTTCCAGGCTGCGTAGAGGTCTCCTGTGGTGGCCATGGAGGCATTCTGGGCCTGGCAGTGAGCAGACGCTTCACTATACGTAAATCCTTCAAATGAGCTCGTATGCACAATTTGCCCTGTAGAAGTGAATTGCACAACATGTATTTTTAGAAACAAGTGACCAAATTTAAAACAATACTATCGACTCTGCTTATTTGGGCTTAATTGAGCCTGTTAGTGAGGGCAGTCAATTTATTGGAAGAAATCCAGAAGTCCAATTCTTATTTACTTTAGCAAATTTGTGTCGCTTTATTGGGGCAAAACGGTTGTCCCGATGTGTTCCAATTAACAGGAGTCGACTGTTTATAATCAGGCAAAATAAAAATAAAGCTGCATGCAACAATACTAGCGGTATAAGCCTTTTATTATTTGTCTTTATCAAGAAGAAAGTGTTATATTCTTGACTCAAATGTACAGTTAAACATTACAGGACATTGTTTTGTTTCGAGAAGAAAAAAAATCATAGACTAAATTTTGAGTCAAACACGACTAGAAATAAGTAGCATAAATCGATTCACAAGTCAACGATAGAAAAAAGTCAACGAGGAAAAGGAACTTCTCTGTGCTACTCACAGTTGTTATAGAGGTAAATGCACCTTTTTTCAATAAAAATTTTACTCATTAAATCATTACCGACATTGCAAATCATGCAAATCAATTGGGATGTTAGTCCCTTCATCACAAACCTTAAAACAGCCTAGGCAACAGATGAAAAAAACATGCAACATATAGAAGCAACTTTTAACTTAGACAAAATGAAAAATAATATAACAATAATAACAGTAATTGCTCTTACCCCTTGGTCTGTCTACGTAGCAATAGACATCATATTGTTCATCTGCTGGACGCAGTCCATAGGATCTTACTCCGGGAAAACCCTCTAAATCACCCGAGCATTTCTCACGAGGGAACACGATAGGATACCTTCATGATGAAAATATAATTTACATGAACTTCTGAGTTACCCATGTCTGACATAGCGTTATACAGACTGCACTTTTCAGTACATTTGCTTTACAGATATGCTTTTCCAATTACCAGATTGCACAAATTTTTTAACACAACACATCTTACCTGACCGTCTGATCAGAGAGCCAGCCAGCATCACACTGATGGTACCCAGCTTCATAGGCCGCCTCCAGCTGCTGTGGGCTGGCAATGACTGCACCAATGTTCTCACATGCAAGCTGAGCCTCCTCAAAGTCAAAGGCATAACGTCTGGAGCTTGAACGATAGTGGAACACCACCCCTGTGCAAAAATCACAACGGAAGTATTTGTCAAATACAACAATTGAAGTGTTTAACAAATACAACATTTTAAAATAGAATTTAGCATGCAGATGGAATCCATCCATCTTTTTTTGAACTGCTTATACATTTCTGCACTGTAAAATTGATGTATTTTTCACAGTAAATATTTACAGTAGACTGTATTTACTATACTGTATTTGCTATGAATTCTGAAAGCATGGTAACTCACTGCTGTAATTTTAGAGGATAATAAGATGCTGTGCATGCTTTTAAATGAAGATTGCTATTACATTATCTTTTGGATTCTGTGATAATTATTGAAGAAAATACTGTACTATAAAAGAAATTAGTATGTTTTATTTACTTAAAAATAACAATGTTGCGCAAGACTGGTTTGCCATTGGTTGGATATGGGACACGTGGACCAATAGGGTGATGGCTCTCCTCATTGTAAGCTAATCGTCTCACCATGTGTGTGTGGAGCATCGGGATGACATGTTTTCAGTAGGTAATTGTACATTTTAAAGTATATTTTTTACAGTGTGGGACTTGTGGGTCATGGGTGGCCAGAAACAATCACAGCATCTTTGGGCTAGACAATTTTGCTGACCAACCAATCACAAAATATTGAACTTAAAACTGAGGTACTGTATGCTCAAAGCATACAAGTTTTTAATAATGTATCTTAAAAGATCAAACATTGGGGTTTAATCTGGCCATTTTTGTGAGATCAAAGCTTTTCAGGCCCAATCTTCAAACATAAAACATTTGCTGAATATCAGTAAAAGAAAACTTTTACCTGTGGCTGACATGAGTCCAGTTTCATTGGAAATGGACAGCTGGAAATCAAGACCAGTGAGGTTCCTTGGTTCCGCAGAATCATCTGTTAAACCGGGCGGTGGTGAGAGCGGCTGTGGAGTCACGGTCAGTGTTGTGTGTGAACTGGCCACACTGGGGGTCACGAGGGGTTTGTATGTCACCACTTCTCCCTGTAGTTCACTCCCGGTGCTAGGTCTTAGATAGACACGAGGGTCTTCAGTGATGGTGTTCACACTGAGCTCATCAGCTTCTGTGGTCATGTCAAAACAACCTGATCCCTCTTCGTCTTTTTCTGAACGGAACAGAAAACATACCAGAAATTATATTTACAGCACACTAAAACATTTAAATAATGGTGTATTTTATTTCATCAAATAATTATTGTATTTGCACCATGTTTAACATAGTTATATTCCATAAACTAGATCAGTGGTGCCCAACCTTTTATTATATGTATTACAGCGCATTTAATAAATGTGTATATTTAAAATAATTATTTTTACATGGGTTTAGAAAGTTGAGAAAATAATTGAAAGGTAAATAATTTGCACATTCATCACCCAGTGCTTCTTTAATTAGTGTTTTACTATCCCTTATAGTTGCTGTTTATTTGTTACTGGTTTTCACAGAAACCAGTTTAGTATTATTTGGGATAAGGTTTGTCCCAGAATGAGGATGATTGTCCATGATGCGAGAATGAGACACAGGAGTTGCTCTTCATTGAGGAAAAAGTTCAGTCCTTTTGCTTTTCAGATGTTCTTCTAAATATGTCCTTCAGAGATGTCTGAAGGCTGACAGAAGTTGTTTTAAATTTAGTCTACAGTCATAATGGACTTAAAATATCACTAAATAAGTGTAAAGAGCCACGAGTAACACATTCAAAAGCCAGAAATGGCATAAGTTGGGCATTACTGAACTAAATAACCAAACATTCTGATAAAAGATCAATGAATTGTACCAGAGAAGCAATAAGCATCATATCTAGAGTCGGGGAGAGGATAGCCAGTCTGATTGGGAAACCTATAAACCGTCCGCACTCCCAGTAGACCACCACCACACTGTGGCCGAGCGACGTTGATGGGGTATCGGACGCTTCCATCTGCCAACCAGCCCGCATTGCAAACATCCATGCCACCCTTCCAGGCCAAGTAAAGTTGTCCTGTGGTTGCCAGCTTGGCATTCTTCATCCCACACTCTGTTTTTGCTTCCTCGAAAGTGAACTTGTCAGAGGAAGTGGCATGGAAGACTTTCCCTGAAAATAAAATTAAACATTAACCACATTTAGTTTGAAAGAAACGTGATACTACCGTACCTGACATTTCTTCGGCAAAGCAGTAGACGTCATACGTCTCATTCACATCTCTCACGCCATAAGTCCTCACTCCTGGAAAGTCATACTTATCTCCATAGCAAGCCACACGAGGATCGTGGATAGGATACCTTCAACCCAAGGTGACATAAAATCAAATAAACACCTACAATATGAAGTTCTGATTAATGAACAGACCTGACGGTTTGGTCTGCGATCCAGCCGGCGTCACACTGATGGAATCCTTCATCAAAAGCTGCTTGAAGTTGTTGTGGAGATGCAATCACTGCACTGTTGTCAAGGCAGGCTTCCCTAGCCTTCTCAAACGTGAGCGTGTATCTGGAGGTGATCGCACGGTAATGGAAGACAATACCTACGGAAGAAAGTCCAAGTTAGAGTAAAATACAATGTAAAGATCTTTGATTTTTGTAAACATTATAGACAAAGACAAAGAGAGGGAGAGAAACAGACAGAGATTAGTAGTCTGTGAGAGACCAAGAGAAATGGAGAGACTGAGAGAAAAATATATTGATGGAAAGACAAACAGACTTAGAGAAGAACTAAAGGAAAAAATATGAAACAGAAGCCCAGAGAAAGAGAGAAACTGACAAAGACTAAAAGAAAAACTCAGAGACAGAGATGAAGTGAAAGATAAAGAGAGAGAGAGGGAGAGAGAGAGAGAGAGAGAGAGAGAGAGAGAGAGAGAGAGAGAGAGAGAGAGAGAGAGAGAGAGATAAATGAGAAGAGAAAACAGTAAAACAGAAATACGGTTGTATTCTTTGAATGTTTATCATGTAATAAATAACAATAGATTTTTCTCATTTTGAATCGATTAATCTTAGATTGACAGATGCTTGTAGTAAAGCAACATAGAGTAAATTACATTTGAGTTACATAATTTTTTGAGCAGCATAGGGAAGTTGACATTTGTTTATTTAAAACAAATGTAAATAAAAAAAAAATTGATAAATTAAATGTAACTGCACTAAAATTGTTACACTGCTGCTTTGTTCAGTCCTGTTAATTGCCTTTATTACCTTTTAGATTTTGTCTGTAAAAATCATAACAAAAGTGAATCAACTTATTAACACTCAAAATATAACAAATACAGTTTCTCTATTTGCTGCAATATGTCCTAAAGTTAACGCTGGTCAATGTGAGGTCTTTTTTGTTGAACGTGACACGTTAAAAAACACATTATTTAGCATAAAATCTTTGCACTGAAGTTACCTTGAACGTGGACATATATATCGTCGTGGTTATCTTCAATCCCATGCACGACTTCACAACGGTAAGCTCCTGAGTCATTAGAACGGAGCTCGGAGATCTTAATGGAGGCGTCAGTGGAGGTCATGGGGTAGCCCACCAGCGACACTCTGTCCACATACCCTTTATCTATATGAACCATCCCGTCGGACGCTACCAAAATGGTGGTAGTCTTCTCTTTGGTTATGAAACTCCATTTGATCCGATGTGTTAGAGGGGCAATGGTGGGGGCTCCGGGGTCATTTACTGTGTTGTCTTGGAAGTAGCAGGGCAGAATTAAACTTTCGCCCATCCGAGGCTGCAGATCCTCAGTAGGGATGCTGACACTCAGAATGTTTTCAGGCTCTGGTGGGACATAATAGATGTGAAATTATACAGAAATAATAAGTAACTTAGACATCATTGCAAAAATCTGTATCTGATTGTGTATAGATTAAATTGTGAATGAATCCAACATATGCTTTAAATAATTCAATACACACCGGTGTAAACGTAATCGAAAGACATTGCTGCAGATGAAGCCCAGAAACACATCAGGAAAAGCAGGGGCAACATGTTTTACCTACAAGCGTAAGAGAATATTAATTACATTTCCTACACACTCTTTCAACATACTCAACATAATTTCAAAAGCCTAAAAACCACAAATTATAAATATTATTCAGTTTTAAAATGTGCTTATCACAGTTGAACAAAGTGAAAAAAACTGAACAGTGAATATAATTAATCATTGATTGTGACAAAAAAATACTATATACAGTGTTAGGCCTGTAAACCATTTACAAGGTGTAAAACATTTTCACACAATTTTTTGTTTAAATTAAAAAGTCCACTTAAAAACTCAAAAATATTCAACAGCTACTTTTTTAAAACAAACATCAAGCTGTTGAACAGAACTACTTCTGTATAAGTCTGTTCAAAACTCAGTTTGTCCTTGTCTCACTGTTCTAGTCTTAATCCAGTCCAAACAATAAGACAATGTCAGAAACAAGTGTACATAGCATAAACTGTTTGGAACATGGGTTCGATTCCCAGGGTAAGCAGAAAGTTGTGGATTTGTAAAAATTATACTGACTTGTAAGTCACTTTAGATTAAAATGTCTGATACATGACTGTAAAGTAAAATCATTGTAATGTCAACTGTTTCTTCAATTATTTTAATCAGGAGAAAAGCTAAAAGACTTGATTCATCATGTGCTTTTTTCACTTTAGGCGATTTTTTTTCCAGAGGTTTGTTAGGCTTGGAAAGATTGAAGCACTGAATCACTGAAAGCATCTTTAATAATTTAGAACACTTGTAGTCCCACACTAATCCGTCCCATATTGAGCATTACATCTCAATTTAACATGATTTAATCCCATTGAATACAAAAACTGCTAAAAGAATAAACATAAATCACATTTATTGGCACTTGTTTGCACACTGGTAATAATCCAATGAAGAGCACAGTTCCAAACATCTAATGCAAAAAAAAAAATCAGAGTTTGGAAGCAAAGCAAAAAAGGAAAATGTTACAACAAGGGGAAAATTATATGTGAGTCCCATATTAAAAACTGCTCTTCTATTAAATAAATGTTTGACTAATGCAGTGCAACCACTAATGTTCAATGTTGTACTGTGCATAAACAGCTTTATAATTCTTTAATGTGTCGCTAAAATCCTGAAATCCTGAATATAAAGCTTCTGCAAAGTTCGTCTGCACAACCCACGCCAACAAAACTTGACTAGCCGAACTGTACATCACCTGTATAGGGTGGCGTCCCTCTATGACTCGCTTGGTCCTGGAGTTCGGATGCGGATTGTAACGGTCCGGTCGGTCACGCGCTTTGATGGAACGGCCGCGTCTGTGTCCGAAACCGCAATGAACTTGAGCTGGACGCTGTGACTCCTGCGGGGAAAGTGAGCGGCAGAAGTCTCCAGAACAGAAAAGCGTTTCACTGGACAACGGCTGAGGGAGTTTTAGGAAGGAGAGGTGGGGGAAATGCCTACATAAAATTTCCACGTATGATGTAATCTCGCTGTTTAGAAGAACTCTGCTCGATTGTGTCTGAGTCATAACGAGTCACGGCGACAATGACTAGTATTATTTATTTATGTATTAATTTATTTATTCGTTAATTTTTATCATTCAAATTCACTTCAACCATCCATTTCGGATTGAGTTTTGTGCAGAATTTCATGTTAGCAGGTACATTTGATATGTGGATCTTACAAACAAATAAATAAACAAACAAATAAAAGTTGTGTTTATTTTCCATTTAGCATATGCTCCCTTTAGCCATGATAACTAAAGGCCATTTACTGTGAATCAATCTTTGATTCACACTTTATCACAATATATGTGATTTGAGGATTTTCACTGTGGAATTTATGACTTTGTACTTTTTTGAAAGTGCTACATGCCTCTAAATGTAATAATGCATCTATTAATCTTTCATATTTTCTCAAAGATGCAGTTGTGTGAATTTGTCAAAGTGGTTGTGTGCGTTGCTTCATTGGTCTCCCCAATGTTATTGTTTATTAGTTGTTGTTGTTGTTGTTGTTGTTGTTGTTGTTGTTGTTGTTGTTTTCTTAAGTGTGTGCAAATAAAATTATTGACTAACCTGTCTTCCAATGACAATGAAATTAGTTTTTTGAGGAAGTCTTTGGAACAAACGCCATGATAAGTGGGGATCTACAACAAGGTTTCATAAATGTAAAATTCTTCTTGTTTACAAATTACAATTAAACTTCAATGAAAAAATGTATTTACGGTGTTTTAGATCTACTAAGTATGAATATTTTAAAACGTTATTAGTTTGCTTATTATTATTGCCTTACTATTTCCAAGAAACAATTTGTTTTTCTCACATCTACACGTCGCTAGCCAATTATATGATGTTGTCAATATTGTTCTTTCATGCCACAAACTTCCATCATGAATTATTGTGCAGGAGCGACAACATCAACGGACGCAGAAACACAGGGCTGCATTCAGCATTCTGGCCCACCCTGTTGTTCCCTCAAACTTTCCTCTCAGGATCATGACAACGTACCCCATTGAAGAGAGTCACTATTCTAAGTTTAAGAACTTTGCAATGTCTCAGGGAAGGCAAAGACCAAAGACTGAGAACTATGAGAGTCTTGTGTCCGAGTAAAAGTGAAACTTCACAATCATCACATAGAATAGATAACATATTTTATAATTTTACTTTAATTTAATTTAAAGTTATCAGTGTGTTCTTCTCCAGAACCAACAGAACTTCTCATTGTCCTTCTGCCTAAACTCCCACTACAAACCCAAAAAATCTAGATTAAAGTGGGAAGCTCAATCTGCTTGTTTTGGATGGTGGATAGAAACTGTAACTGAACTACTTGGAATGGACATCAAGAGGAGGTTCCACACTGTGGGTTTGTGTGAAGGCTTTGTCCTTGGTGCCTGGATAGGGAGTTTAGATCAAATAAAATGCAAGATTGTGTTTTAATTATGATATTGTTCTTTATACTGTATTCCAAAATTCTTTATACTGTATTCCCAATTTCAAATTAGAGAGGATGAAATATATAATTGTAATTATAAAACAATGTCACCAATGTGGGCAAATATTCCTTATTTTTTCAATATTTTTTAACATTTATATATGTATACTGTATATAAATGTTACACATATATATATATTTTATTTTTTTCACATGTTGTATATGTAGGTATTGAAAAAAATTTTGCAGACACCAAATTCAAAGAATGCAACTAGGATGTACTTTTCTAGGCAGTCATCCAAATCTTTTCGTTCTTCAGAAGAGAAAAGTTACATCTCATAGGATACAAAAGCTTCTTCACAAGCCCGTGTGAAGGACAAGAATTCCTGAGACCACTGTCACTCCAGCCACGTTCTGCCGTTTGTTCAAACAAGAACATAAAACAGATCAAAGAACATGGGAAAAAAACATAGATACATAAAGATGAATTATTTATTGTTGTATCTTCAATTCACAACTTGCAAATACACTTCGCAAACAGAAGCCAAGCTAATAGGCCTCAACAAACCCTTACAAGATTTTGGAAGTGATTTTTTTTCAAGGGAAGATATTTCTGGACAGTGCCGGACTTATTTATTTCTCTGCTGGAACTAAACAGTTCATTTGATGCCGTGGAAGCTGCAGACAGGAAATGCCTTTTATGGATGTCAGCTTAAGCTCAAAAGTATCCACTGAGGCCAGGGATGTCCAAACCATGCGGTCAAATGTACTGGAGTGTTTAGAGTTTTTGCTTCAAAAATGATTTATCGCCTGGTTCTAGTGTGTGTTTAGGATGAAAACCTGCACTTATCTATTCCTTCACCCGAAGTGTAAATAGTACTTACATACTTGAGTAAAAGTATAGATACCTTACTGTAAAAAGTTCTCCATTTCATGTTACAAGTCACCAATTTCACAAGTCACAAGTATTTTACTCCAAAACACCAAATCATCAATAAATGTGAAAAACAAGTAACTCTTTATTTATGAGGTTTATGAGGCTAATAAAGAAGTGAAAATGAATACTTCATTGTTGGAATGATAGGACAAAATAGAATTAAAAAAAGTAAGATGTGATTGGCAAAAAAAAAAAAAAACCTAGACCGGATTACTCAAAAATGGGAATGGATAAGCTAATCAAGAACGTTCTTATTTAAAGTAGTATTAGTATTAAGAACTGATCTTAAACAGCGACTGGATTTTCAAAAATGGAAAGGTCTGAATCGTTGATAATTAGAGTAAGGTGGGATTTGAACCCAGAACCCTGGCAACAAACACAGCACAATATATAAAATATGCCATGTTAAAGGGGAATTATTTAATGGTTAAATTAATTCAAAGTAATACTTAAGTAAACAAGCCCATTTGCTCAAGTACTTTACACCACTGTCCTATACACAGGAAGCTAACTTAACCTCATTTAAGCTAATAATATATATTTTTAAACTTGCTTATTTTATTACATAGAAGTTCAACTTTTACGAAAACAGACACCAATATCTGCCATATTTTCATGTCTTCTGTGAGGGTGCATTCATCTAATGTAACATCACAGGAATCCCCCACTAATGGTCAATTAATACTGCCCGGTCCACACTCCAGCAATTTGGAACATTTCTTTCCTATCCTACGCAAGCGTGTTTGCTTAACTATGTGAATGTTTAAGGGAACGGCAGAACAGTATTTCCTTATCCATAGGAACAGATGTGACATTATTCCTGCAGCAGCTGATTAAAGCTTAAATCCACATCTGAGGTCATTTCTGATGGCGTGTTTCACATTTTTTACGTCTTAACCCGCCCCGCAAGCTAATATTTAGTGTGGACGTGGATTGCGTTTACGGATTTTTTTAACCATACGAACAAAAAAGGAAATTATATGCCTGTAAGGATAATTTGTTACATAAACTTTGCAGAGATACAGTAAAAGCACATTCAGATAGATCTACGCACAAGACCAGTCGTTAAAAACGTGCATTTTTTTGGACATGTTGGTAAAAAGCGAAAACCCTTTTAAGGTTAAAAGTGAGCGTTCTGTTCCTGGTTGAGTCTTTTGTTTGGATTACTAGAGTACATTCTTTAGTTGCAATTTAGGTCTGTTATTCAAAATGGCCGAGATGTGCTGATAATAAAGCACTTGCCAGCTTTTCTAACTACTGCCGTACTTCAGTGCCAATGTAGTTCAGTCATTCATTTGGCTTTTGTTTCTCATGTACAATAAATAAATATGTGTGCACACTGTAAGTACGATATATACACGAGAGAGAGAGAGAGAGAGAGAGAGAGAGAGTGTGTGTGTGTGTGTGTGTGTGTGTGTGTGTGTGTGTGTGTATGTGTGGTTGTTTACTAAACATTTACTATGTTTAGTAAATACTGACACACCCAAACATATGAATATTAATCAGCACTTAAAAACTTTTAAATTTAAAGCCAGAAATGTTAATACTAAGGAACATAATGATACAAATATTCTTTTCACGCAATGACAATAATATATACATGTGATATTAGTAAGTCTCATATTCAAGATCTGTGTGATTTTAAAGAATATTTTTTTTTTTTAGAAAAAAATTTAATTTTTTAGAAAAAAAAGTTCTATTTTAATAGAACTTAATAGTCTCTTTTAGCTCAATTAACAAGACACTTCTGGTAGGACTAAATACAAAACACGTGTAGGGTGGTCCTGGGGGTCTTTAAACAGAGCAGCTTTTGTCAGTGTGTGTGAAACACCGTGTACGCAACTCAATGCCTAAAAGTGATAAAATCTGGCAAACTTTAACACACCTTCGCATTGTGTGTTGACCAGCCTTTCTGCGGCTGACGGATTTGACAAAGCTGTTCATAATCCGTTTTTATAATAAAGAAAAGAATTGCAAAGAAAACCCAAATATTAAAATGAACAATTAAACCCTTGACACTAAATTAAATACTGTATATGAAAACATGTAGTATATGTGTGTATAATAAATATGTACATATAGTACAAAAAAGTGACACAAACTAAATCTATACATGGAAAAAAAAAAATATATATATATACAAAAATACAGCTTCCACACACAGCACAGCATCACACAACAAAACTGGAAGCTTTTTAAAAGTAACGGTCTGTGTGTGTATATTTGCAGTAATTTCTGTTTGAGTAAGAAGGCGCGCTCAGCATCCTGAGTCCAATCAATAAGGGCCCTTGTTATATGCAGGTTGTTGATCTTGCTGTTTATAAAATGTGCTTTTCATAGTAGACATAGTAGCTCACTGTGACCCCCACCTACCCACACTTTGACATACTATGTGGGCAGTAATCAGACTCTAGACAGCCTGCAAAAATGTAACAAGCCAATGCTTAGTCCTCGAGAAGGGATGTGGGGGGAAAAAGAAAAACTGCTGACATCAATTGCAAGGTCTCGGTGCTTAACGGCATCTTAACGTAGCTGCGCACAAACTATCTGTGGATTAGAACATGTGTCGGAGATGTACAGTTTTTTTTTTTAGAGAAAAAAGCGAGGGGGGATAGAGAGAGAGACATTGGCCTTTATGAAAAATGTGGATTTCAAACGTATATACATAAGCAAGAGAAGGGCGAGAGAGCAAGAGAGAGAGAGAGAGAGAGAGAGAGAGAGAGAGAGAGAGAGAGAGAGAGAGAGAAGAGAGAGAGAGAGAGAGAGGAGAGAGAGAGAGAGAGAGAGAGAGAGAGAGATACAACATATAGATAAATAGATCTACACACTGAACGCTGCTGATAGACTTTTGGACTTGTTTTCTTCTTTTCTCCTGTTTACGTTATGGTAATAGATAGACTGACAGACATGGATAGATAAATAGATACATACGTACTGTGTGTATATATATAATATATATATATATAGAGAGAGAGAGAGAGAGAGAGAGAGAGAGAGAGAGAGAGAGAGAGAGAGAGAGAGAGAGAGAGAGAGAGAGAGAGAGAGAGAGAGAGAGAGAGAGAGAGAGAGAGAGAGAGAGAGAGAGAGAGAGAGAGAGAGAGAGAGAGCAGTTACTATAGAGTGAAATGTAACTTGAAATGTAAAATTGTAAAATGTTTAAAAACTAGAGGTGGTGTGTAAAAAAAGTTTGAGTGATTTTTTTTCAAGCGAGAAAGTTTTCTTCAAAATGCCAAGTAACAGCGCGATCTTGTGGTCTCGTTTAGAAGGAGCGATCTGGTGGATTCCATCGTGACCACTTTTAGCCGCACAAAAGCTCCAGCCAATGTCTCTGGAGTTCTGGGAACAGCCGCGAGCCGCGAGTTGGAGAGAGTTCGCTTAGTTTCGGCGGTGAAACTGATCCGAGATCAGCATGGTTTCAAAGCAAAGCGCCGCCTGATCGAGTGACGCTGATGTATGGCGTCAATACAGGAAGTCGAAGTAGACGGCGAGGCCGGACCGAGGAAAAGTACGTAAAAGAAAAACGAAAATACTATAAATCGAGCGATGTGTCGTGGAAACGGGACTGTTTGCATGTAACTTTCAACTAATATTTACAACTAACGGCTTAAAGAGTGAGTTTTGTGGCAGAGAAATGTCTGATGTAACTACTGTTGGTCAGCTGATTTCTCAACACACTTTTGTGTTTTGTGATTAAAAACTACGTTTAATTCAATTCATACATCTGGAAGTTAGCACTACGTACTTATCTTCAACATATAGTGCGTTTTATCTAGACATGCTGTAATTTCCAGTAAAATGTGTTATGTGTAGTTTAAAATAAGGCGTTTATTTTACATAATATGTATATTTCTAACGTAATATTTTTGTATTTATATCAATCAGTGGTCAAACCCAGATGTGTGTACGTCAGACCTACATGCATCTTAAAATTGCCCTGAAGTCATGATCGCACCCTAACCTATTTGCGTCTCTGTAGTAAATCTCTATGATTACAGATGTCTTGCAATGACACGGAAAGCTGCAGCCTGGGCAGCAACTTCTCTGATGGCGACTACTCCAGCTGTGCCGCAGCCATGCAGAAAGAGGAAGAGTCGTACTTCAGTCCAACCGAAAGCCCGTCCACTCTCAGCGTGTCCGCCAGCATCACACCTGACCAGCAGGGCTACGATGTGGAGTTCGATCCGCCACTCGAGAGCAAATATGAATGTCCCATTTGTCTGATGGGTCTCAGATCAGCCGTCCAGACACCCTGTGGACATCGCTTCTGCAACTCCTGCATTAGGAAGTCCATCAGGTGAGCAGCCTTCAAAACCACTTCCAGTCGTTGTATAACTAAAATACTTTTCAATTTACAGTATACGTACCGGGATATGTCGTTGTGATGGCTTGGCCACCAATTCCGTTTTCAGACTTTTTGTGACAAATTTAGAATAGAACGATATGCTTTTTTTTTTTTTTTTTAATGTGTGTTAAAGAAAGTTGGCAGATTGTGCAATTTCCTGCAAATATAGAATAGAATGCCTTTATTGTCATTGTATCACAGGGTTGCAATGAATATAGTGTTGCTACTACATTTGGTGCAAAAAGCATGATTAGAAAGAAAGAAAAAATATATACACTGAATAACCAATATATATAACTACCATGTATTAAAATATGGTCCTAAATATAGGAGGCATATATAATGCTATATACCGTATTTATGTGAAAATAAGCACCTTTTTCCATCGTGTAACTTCTGCATTAGGAAGTCCATCAGGTGAGCAGCCTTCAAAACCACTTCCAGTCGTTGTATAACTAAAATACTTTTCAATTTACACAATACGTATATGTCTTTGTGATGGCTTGGCCACCAATCCAGTTTTCAGACTTTCCGTGACGGATTTAGAATAGAAATAGAAATAGAATTTTTTTTTAATGTGTGTTAAAGAAAGTCGGCAAATTGTGCAATATTTCCTGCTGTTTTATGTACCGTGTTTTCAAGGCACACCACTGATAAATGTCCATTTTCTAATCTTTTTTCATATACTAGGCACACATTTGTTTTTCAGATTATAAGGCGCATACTCAATTTTTTAAACATTTGTTAGGATTTTAAGTATGCCTTATCGTCAGACAAACACGGTGAATAAAATATATATGCACATTTTTTCGTTTCATTGTTGTATAATGAAAATTGCTCTTTGTATACGTTTAAAAATAAAAAAACAAGCATTCAATAGCGCCTTGTAATTGGGGAAAAAAAAAACGTGTGCTTTACATATATAAACAAAGGAAAATGAGACGTTTGTTAACGATGCGCCTTATTGTCCAAATAATACAATATAAAAATGTAAATAATGATGCAACCGCATCATCGAACATTATGATTATTGTAAGCTTGTTTTTTTTTTGTTTTTATTGTCTATTTTACCAGTTTGTGGAACATAAACAATGCAGCTTGGAAAATGGCATAATGTAAATAGACCTGCCGTATGTAAATATTAATGTAAATAAATGTTATTTGCTTGCCTTGTAGAGACACTGGTCAGAAATGTCCGGTCGACAATGAGATGCTGCTGGAGGAACAGCTTTTTCCTGACAACTTTGCCAAACGAGAGATTCTCTCGCTCACTGTCCGCTGTCCCAACCCAGGATGCAGGGACAAAATGGAGTTGCGTCATTTAGAGGTTGGAATGAAGTTTTGGGTGTGTTCTTCTGGATTTAATTCATGCTGTCTCCTTTAGAAACACTTAAGCAAGTGTGAGTTTGCCACCGTGCCGTGCCCTCAGTGCACAGAGTTTGTCCGAAAGAGCCATCTGGATGAGCACAGGAGCCAGCTGTGCCCGCAGCGGCCCATGACCTGCCCTGACTGCGCGGGCACCTTTGTGTTCGCCGACAAGCAGGTGAAATTCCAAAGACCCTGAACTCATTAACCTATTCAAGACAGCGGATGCTCACATTCATTAGACCACCGTTTAACACGGTAGCTGGGTTGCAAAGCCTATCCTGAAAATAACTTTCTGTTTAATTAAGTCAATGGATTCAAATATTCACAATATTATTCCCCCTCAGAATGTTTAGTGCTATTAAACGGGATTTTGTCCCAAATAAGCAAACAATATTAGGCTTATGTAATGTGATTTGTTTTGGTTCTTAAGATTTCTGTCCGTACTTTATCAAATATAGAATAGAATGCCTTTATTGTCATTGGATCACAGGGTTGGAATGAAATTAGTAATGCCACTACATTTGGTGCAAAAAGAAAGATTCGATAATAGTAAAATATATACACTGAATAACCATAATAAATCACTACAATGTATTAAAATATGGTCCAAAGTATAGGAGGCATATATAATGCTACATATTGTAGTTATTGCGCTTTGAGACAGTTAAAACTGTGAAAAGAGCCTTACAAATACTCATATTATTATTATTATTATTATTATTATTTATTTATGTGAATATATATATATATTTTTTTTACTTAAAAGCTCAAAATGTTGGGTTAGAGTAAAATATATTTCTAATTTGTCTGTAAATATTAGCAAGTCTAGAGCAATATGTAATACCCAAATAAATTGAATTACATTTATTGATCAATGCTTAAAATTTAAATATGCAAATAAATTGAAATACGTCGTCTTAATGCTGCGTCCATATATATGAACATATCAAGTGGAAGATATACTCTGCAACATTTAGAAAAAATGTCCAACTGTTACTATTTTTTATCTTTTATTCAAGCAAAACGACATCAGATTGAAATATGGGGATGAGTCACAAGTTATTTGCATGCATTCAGTCAAAGAAGTTTAAGGTTTCTGGAAAGTCAGAACAATAAGAGGTGCTTATGTTCACCTATTAATGGAGTTTTTATATTGTGCATGAAAAATCTGGGTGGTGGTTCTATTCATGGGGTGCTGATATTCGTAAAAATGTGGTAGTTATGGTCCCAAGTAGTTGCTCTTCAAGTTCTCAATAATTTCACTCTCCTTAGTTTTACTGCGACAAACATGAAACTCACAAAGAAGTGAGGTTCCGCGCTGCAAATAGCAATTGACTCTATTTTCCTGCTTTATTGGTGCATGTTTGAACTTTTCCTTTGTGTCTGTAGGTTCATGAGCAGATGTGTCCTTTTGCCCTTACAGTCTGTACATATTGTGGAATGGAGCTCATCCGAGATCAGGTTTGGCAGAGAGTTATTTACGTTTCCTGCACAGAATCTGCCTGTAACGTGTTATTTTTTATTTCAGTTGGCGATGCATTGTGGCACTGACTGTCTGAAAGCTCCCGTTTCTTGTACCTTCAGCATTTTCGGCTGCCGTGAGAAAGTAAGTGTTCATGTTCACTAGGCTCTTGATGGAGGACTACTCCAAAGTGATTGTTTTTTCATTTCATTTCATTGCAGATTTACAATCAAACCTATGAACTTCCTCTCTCATTGAATTGAATTCAGTGACTTTATTTTCATTGTATTGCAACAATGGAATTAAAGTGTGTTTATGCTTGTTAATGTATAAAAGCAAGTTTCAATATATAAAAAAACAATAAATAAATTGAAAATGTATAACTTTGCTAAAAATGGGCAATCACAGATGAACAATTGACATTTTTCTTCTTTAAAGACTTCCTAGTTTCGCATAGCGGCTTTGCTGGCGTTGATTTGTTTTTGCTATTTTTTTGCCATTTTTGTCAATTTTTGTCAATTATTTATTTTTTTTATATCTATATTTTTTTACACCACATGTACAGTATATATTACATTCACAATGTCTGTAATTGACACAAATTACAAAACATCTTATTTATTTTAGAGTTTTACAATTTTTGTAACTTGATAGTTGATACAGATAACGATGATGCTTGTTAAAGCCTTTGTTAAAGACGTCCAGAATTACCTGAACTAATTATTATTACTCAATTGAAGTATTGGAATGAGAAATCTTTTGATTAAATGATTGCAATTTTTGAAGGCAAATTTTTGCCTTTTTTTACAAATTTGAATTTTAATTAAAACCGTGACCTTATTGAATGGTGGTAAACTCACCTATTACAGAAGAATTGCAGGGACTGATACATACTCTGTCACACACACTCTAACTGTAACTTTTAAACTTCAAATTTTTACACGTGCAATTTTCAGTTTACGTACAAGCAGATTAACATGTACACTTCTCTATATATGTCTCGCATGGCTCCGTACATTTCCACCTAATGATTGGTTGAACCTTGTTGAAATCTTTATAGTCATAGTGATAATCGTAGCCATTAACTTAACACCAACAACCAGACGATCAATAAAAAGCAACAATCCTCTTACATATCCACACGTGCACTTTAAGACAGTAAACAGAACTTGTAAGTTGTACTTCTTTCTACTCTCTTTCAAACATGTATTGAGGAAATTAACATTATGAACATACTATTATTATTATTATTATTATTATTATTATTATTTTGTGGCTTTTATGTTGTTGTTAATACTTGTCATGTACATGTTTGAATGAATGAATAAATAAAAAAAAAAAACTTGAACTTGTTTGCTCCACTGTTTCAGATGACGAGGAACGACCTGGCGAGTCACATGCAGGAGTTCACCCAGATGCACATGCGCTACATGGCCGAGCATCTCCGCATCCAGAGTTTAAACTCCTGCTCGGCTCCGTCCTCTTCAGAAGATCGTGGTGCGTCCTGCAGGCCCGTGGACCAGTGCCACTGCAGTCAAGAGCTGGTGCACCTGCGTGAGACGGTGGTGGAGCTGGAGGGCCGACTGGTCCGACAAGAGCAGCAGATCCGTGAGCTGTGCATCTACATCGACACGCAGAAAGCCCAAGTTCCCGAGCTGAGACGCAAGGTCAACGCTCTGGACGAGGCCACGCGAGAGCTAGAAGCTCAGCAGTACCAGGGCGTCTACGTCTGGCGTCTGGAGAACTTCTCCGCTCATCTCCGCAGCCAGGAGCTCGGCCAACCCGTGGTGGTCCACAGCCCCCCGTTCTACACCGAGCGTCCAGGGTACAAACTCTGCCTCCGCCTGCATCTGCAAACCCCGTCGGCTCCTCGATGCTCCAACTACATCTCGCTCTTCGTGCACACTATGCAAGGAGCCTTCGACAGTCAGCTCTCTTGGCCGTTACAAGGCACCATCAGACTCTCCGTGCTGGACCAGGTGGATGGGCAGCATCACACCGAGGTGATGGAGACCAAGCCGGACCTGCAGGCTTTCCAGAGGCCCACCATGCAGAGGAACCCAAAAGGCTTCGGCTACGTCACGTTCCTCCACCTGCACATGCTGCGGCAGCGGGGCTTTCTCAAGGAGGATGTGCTGTTGGTGCGCTGTGAGGTCACGCCGCGCTTCGACACCAGTCTCAGGAGAGAAGGGATGCAACCTCGGGGACCCGAAGCATCACTTTAGGCTTCTTCTGCTGTTCAGGGCCACCAAGTTCTCAAGGATGATGTGCAAAGATCATGAAAATTCAAAGTGTGTGTGTGTGTGTGTGTGTGTGTGTGTGGTGCATGGATTTATAACAAACTATACATAGAAAGTGAACAATTCTATCAAATGATTTGCCGTTCTCTTTCCGAGACGTTCCAGCTCACATTCAATATTACTCGTAAATAAACTTTCTGTTTTTTTTTTATATTTTTAATAAATAGTTTTTTTTATATTTTTAAATGCTGCAATTTTTTTAACCATGGCTCTAACACAGGAATAAAGTTTTTAATGTTTTAATACTTTTTTAAATCGTGGCCCAAAACCTTAACCCTGCGTGCTATGTTGGTACATTTGTGTACATTTGCCGTTCCATGTTGATTTCATTGCATGTATGTTACACATTTATACGCATTAAGAATGTAATCTGACTAGCATTTGTCATTTAATCTGATGTCGACACTGGAAATGTGACGGATAAATTATTTTTGGTACGAAGGAAAAGTCTGCTTTGTCTTTTTCCATCTCTTTTCACGTTTATTTATTCTGTTCATTTGCTTTGAGAAATTGATATAAAAATTTGAATCCTTATGGGTTCTAGTGTCCTCGTCAGGTCACTGCGCATCACAGAATGTTCCCACCTGCTGTGTTAACCCCTGACGTGCTAAAATAGATCGACCATGTTGTCTTATAGCGCCCTCTAGTGGTGTCCGAGCGACAACGCCCATTTTGCAGTAAAAGTAAAAACGGCAGAGAATAGGACGGGAGTTGTTGGCAAAAGTCTTTGCAAAGAAAGTATTTAATTTTATCACTTATGGAAAATTACTAGCGCAATGTGTAGGTAAGACGTGTCCATTTTGTCAGGACACAAAAGATTGTAAATTGGATTATTTGATAGTACAATTACATGAAGCTTTGGAAAATTTAACCTGTCATTTCGAAGCCAAACAGAAAATCTATAGAGGTTGTCAGGTGGATCTGAGAATGTTTAAAAATCAATTCCTGCTACTCACTGTACGGTTTATTTACATCTGCTTTCTAGTTTACCTCAGACCAACAGACGTGAGAAAGTTTTTGTTTTTGCAATTCAGCAGATTAAATGTATACACACGTTTATGTGTGTGTGTGTGTGTGTGTGTGTGTGTGTGTGTGTTATATATAGATATATTAAATATTATAGGGTTACTGTACTTTATAAATATTAAAAATAGAGCATGCATACAACAGGGTGTGTATCTGTTTGTGTTAACATATATGTAAACATGTCACAAAATATACACAGAGAAGGATATTAATACTAACTATTTGGATTTTGAAAAACAAGACTTCAGGTTTGCATTGTTAAAATAATAACAAATAAAATAGAGATAGAGAAAATCTTTGTCATTGAAAAATTGTGCAACAAATTTGGGGATTAGGTTACATACAAGCTCCACAGTTCAGGGCGTATAAATGCTCAGTGCAACATGGTGTTGGTCTGGCTTGATGATGAATAATGTCCTTCGGAGAAACACTGTGACCTTTACAGTTCCCCTGCTGGATTCCATCGAAATTAAGAACAAAAACTTGAACGAGACAAAAAATCTCTTGCAAAAAAAAAAACACATACAAAGCATTTTTTTTTTTTAATGTATTTTTATTTTTACATTTATTATTATTCACCTATTAAGTGCACAGTTACCAAAAGTGCATCAACACAAGGATTTTAGGGACCTCATAAAATTCTACGGCATTTTCTACATGTTTCAGTTTCTTCTATAAATCTATATTTGTGTCTGTATGTCTGAGGCTTTTTTTATTACATCTACATGTGTGACTGTATTTCTGAAGCTCTTACTGTTCACCACTGGTCAATGCTTAGGATGAATGCTGCTGATGTTTAGTTTCTCTGCTGCTGTTTTGATTCGACGGGGCAGTTCTGTAGCTGCTGGAAATAGATTCTGGGTAAAAGAAAAAGACATGAAATACAGTAATACCCAAAAAAAGACATAGTGTAGGAGTAAAGCAACATAAAGGGAGGAATGGGTGAAGAAGAGAGACTCACTCGGGACTTTAGGAGCTTCTCTCTCACACTTTAAAGTGCTTTTGTGGAAACATTCTGCAAGCCACGACAGAACTTCTCCGCAGTATCTCACCTAAGAAAGACGACAAAAGCGCATTGTCAAGTCATTGATTTGTCGAGACCTAAAGGTCAACTCGCCTCCGTCTCTACGGTTGTCATGCGCTTTTCCTGCTCTTTGAAACCTCCGACCATCCTCAGCAAACTCTGCACTCTGTCAGCAACAGAAAGAGACAAACCTCTGAATTACAGACCAACCGACTGTAGAAATTGTCTATAGATTATGGAAATGGAAATTCTTGAATATTTCATTTTATCAGAATTTATTTTTCTACTTATATTAATTATGAGACTCGATGAATATAAGTATGTTATATTTATGTTATAAGTATGTTATACTTATATTACTTATACTCAGAGTATGTTTCTGCCAAAAAAGAAAATGAGTAGTCATGCCTAATTTACAAAATATAAAATAGCAAAAATAAATTCAGGCAAATATGTATATTTTCAACTCACTTGGAGGATGTGTGTCTCAGTCTTTCACTGCTACTCTCACGATGCTCTCGCTCTAGTTTAGCTAAGTAGTTTTCCTTCTGCACCGTCTCCCATGTTCGGAGCTTCTGATCCAAACCGACCGGCAGCTCCCTCTCTGACCGGCAAAGAGAAAATACTTCTGTAAATCCCACCAGTGCAACCTATACAGCCCAGCAACCCAGTCATGTAATCCAGCCATAACCAGCCGCTTCTACCAGACATGCTTATACACAGATTTATAATCCAGTCATAACCAGTCATGTAATCCAGTCATAACCAGTCAGGAAAACCAGCCACAACCAGTCAGGCAATTCAGCAATAACCATTTAGGTAATCCAGTAATAACCAGTCATTTAATCCAACAATAAACAGCCATGTAATCCAGTCATAACCAGTCATGTAATCCAGTCATAACCAGCCATGTAATCCAGCCAAATAATCCAGTCATAACCAGCCGCTTCTACCAGACATGCTTATACACAGATTTATAATCCAGTCATAACCAGTCAGGAAATCCAGCCACAACCAGTCAGGCAATTCAGCAATAACCATTTAGGTAATCCAGTAATAACCAGTCATTTAATCCAACAATAAACAGCCTTGTAATCCAGTCATAACCAGTCATGTAATCCAGTCATAACCAGCCATGTAATCCAGCCAAAATCAGTCAAATAATCCAGTCATAACCAGCCATGTAATCCAGCCAAAACCAGTCATGTAATCTAGTCATAACCAGACATGTAATCCAGCAATAACTAGTCATGTAATCCAGTCATAACCAGTCATGTAATCCAGTATAAACCAGTCATGTAATCCAGCCATAACCAGTCATGTAATTCAGCAATAACCAGTCATGTAATTCAGCAATATGCAGTCAGGTAACCTAGCCATAACCAGTCATGTAATCCAGTAATAACAAGTCATGTAACCCAACCATTAAGAGTCATGTAATCCGGTCATGTAATCCAGCCATAACCAGTCAGGAAATCCAGCCACAACCAGTCATGTAATCCAGTCATAACCGGTCATGTAATCCAGATCATTATCATGTCATCCTGGTAATGATCATTATTGAATTATAGATTTATTTCGGATTCTCATCCATTTTGTTCAGTCAATTTCACTGTGGATATTGTAAATGACTCAACACATTTGTGAGTGTTTAATCAACACAGAACCATTAAACCAAAGTTAGTAATGTGTTAACCCAGAATATCTTGCTTGTTTTCCGTCTTCTTCACCAGACTGAAGAGAACTTGTGAGATGTGGCTGATGATGATAAACGGTGGAGCCAGGGCAGGACGGCTGTGATATTCCACTATCAGATTATAACGCTGGAATTTCCAGAAAATGTCCGCATTTTCCTGCACGACTTGGAAGGTATAACTGTAAAGTGATATGCAATGATTTCAACTTTAATTTTTAGCATTAACTTTTCAATATTCATTTAACAATAACAACAAACAAAGAAATTGTTCTCAGAATGTGAAAACAATTATTGCACATTGATGTAAAATAACCTTTTTTAGGTAAGACTCTGACCTGAACATGGCAATAAGAAGGTTTAGTAGCAGCACATTCGTAACCAGTAGATAGATGACCAGTAATAAAATGACCAGCCAGTTGGCATAGATGTTTGGGCAGGGTGGCAAAGTGCCCGCAATGATCTCCTCTACATTTGTGGTGCAGTTATCCTCTGGCATTTTTGCGGCTGTGAAGAGAAAGAACATTTTAAATGGCATTTTCCCCATATAGAGGTTTTGTTCTTTCTTTTTACAAATTTTTACACTTTTTACCCTGGTAAAATCAGTTTGGCACGAACACAAATGTATTATAAAAAAAGGCGTCTACAGTAATTCAAACATAATGTAATCCTGCCATTACCAAACCTGTAATCCATTCATTAACAGTCTAGTAATCCAGTCATCATATCATTAAGTTATTTTTAGTCATGCAATCCAGTTATGTCTACTACTATTACCTCTCTTATGGCTTTTCCCTTATCAGAGTCATCCTTTTCCACCTCATTCTATCCTGAGAATCTTCCACCCTGACCCCAGCCAACCTCATGTCTTCTCTTACAACATCCATATATCTCCTCCTTGTCCACTTGCCCTCTTTCCTGGCAGATCAATCTCCAACATCCTACCAATATACTCACTATCCCTCCTCTACATGTCCGAACCATCTCAGTCTGGCTTCTCTGACTTTGTTGCTAACACGGATATCGTGAGCTGTTCCTCTGATGTGCTCAATCCTTATTCTGTCCAACCTTGTCACTCCTAATGTGAGAATTAATTTATAGTTTTATGCTTTTATGTTTTATTCCCATTACATTCCCATTAGATTTCCATGTATTCTTACATCTAAATCCTGATGAGTAATGTAATCTTCCTTGTGACCAAACTATTTGACTTCTACAAGAACTACAGCTCGTGAGTTCTTATTGATAAGCTTGAAGCATCATGGAAAGCCATCTGACTGGATGCGAGACTCTCATGTGAAACTCCTTTGTATCTGGGAGTCAATGCCTGTGTTTTAGTTAATGATTGATAACACCTCATGCTGTCCACTCGTCATGGGACTGACTCGTGGTTCGTCACTTTGTTTGTATCTGCCTGCATAATGAGAACCAGAAGAATTGTATGTCATAGAGATAGAGAATTGTATAACATCAGAGATGTTATAGATGCTTGAATAAACCACTTTGTTATACTCTAACACTGGTTTCCGATTTACTTCCCATTTCTCAAGATCCATCTTTGACAGAGTTGAGGTAAGAAATTAACTATGACATAATCATTAAGAAGCCTCCGTAATCTAACACCTGAGGACAACCTCAACATCTTCATCTCTGCTGGCTCCATCTCTGCCTCATGTCTCTGTCTGTCTGACCTCATCAGTCAACCTGCAGTCCAGTCATATACTATATACATATTTTCTCCCATCTTGTGGCATGGAGTGAGTTTTTCACATCACCAGGAAAAAATGTGTTTGGCACAAGCACACACATAAAAACCATGTAATCCAGACATAATAAGTCATAGTCAATTACCTGTCATGTAATCTAGCCATCACAAAACCTGTAATAAACTCATGAATACATTGGGTATTTACCCCAATATGGCCTTTGAGCATTTTAAAAGAACTCAAGTATTTTACTTGAATTTAGGCTCAAAATTATCAAAATATGGGGAAAACAAGAAACTCTTTGTTGATGACGGTTTATTTCCTAATATAGAAAAAAATTCAACACCTAAATGTTTGAAAATGGCAGAACAAAATAGATAGTAAAGAACAAAATGTCCGTCTCAGTCAAACTCAAATGTGCAAAAAAGAGCAACCGTAGTTCACATTCACGTGATTAAGCTCATAAACAGCTTCCAGTACCTCCAACACTCTGCAGATGGCGATATCACTTCATCTTCCCAAAAAAAGAAATGAAAAAAGAAAAACAATGCACTTGTCACAATGTAACGAGTAACGGTAAGTGTTCTGTGTGTGTGACGATATCTTGTGGTACTCTCATTCTTTTCTCGAGATGCGATTGCATATCGTGATATAGCGAGAATTTGCCGCTAACTTTGCAACAGTGTGTGGAATCAAAATTGTTGTCTATAAATGTGTCGTTGTGTATAAATAGTGTGTTTAATGTCTGCGCTTAATGGATTTTTTTATACTATTGACAATTTAAATGTTTTGTGAAATTACTTGCCGGCAATTTATGGCATCATATTTTGTATGATCAATATTATGCTGGTTATCACTGCATGCAATTGATGAAAATAGAAAGAGTGAAATGCATCAACAGTTTTGAACGTTTTAGTTTAAAAAAATACATAAAAAATATTGCTCTCCTTATATTTTATCAAAGATTTTTTTTATTTAAAATAATCTAAATATTGTCTCGTCTCGTTCTCATGAACCTATTGTCTCGTCTCGTGGGAAAAGTGTCCCGTCCCACTCCTAGTAAGTGTCCACTCAAATGTAGTGGAGTAGAGAGTACAGATGCTCAATCACAAACGTAGTCAAGTAGAGAGTAAAAGCTGCTTATATTTTTGATACTCAGTACAAGTACAAAATAGCCAAAAACGACTTAAGTAAAGCAACAAAGTCTGTTTACTCAAGTTCTTTACACCACTGCCTTTGAGAGTAATAGGACCATCAATTCCTTTTAAAACATCACTAAGTTGACATCCAGTACAGTTACCTTCATGCTAAAGTCTAATGTTCTAACATGGAGCGTACCATCTATTTCATCCAGGGGGATCTGTCCAAAGATATGGAGATAAGGGCGGTACAGCGCTCTCCGAAACACCCAGTCGAGGCGAGGGTCATCGGGGTGCAGGAGGGCCTGTGTCGTCACTCCATACGCTATCAGCCACACACTCAGGAAGAAGAGGAAGAAGAAGACGTCTTTGATCTGCAAAAACAATACTAAAAGTTAAACGAAACTTCTGAGAAGAGTGTTGGAAAACTTGGCATCACCATTCTCTCCACAATAATGATCTTTGGCCCAAGCTGTTTGTGAATGGCAAAAATATGAATGAGCCGCAGGGTGAAAACCATGAAGTCCAACGCGAGGACGGTGCGTCCAGCCTCATAAGTGCCCGTGTTCATTCTGGAGATGAAGATGTGGAATGAACAAAAAATATAAATCAGCAGCAGGATGATCATGGTACCTGCACGACAGCCCCATCACAAAGAGAGAGATGGCCACCATATCACATTTATTCCAGTTGTCCTCTACGTAAAGCTTCATCTTCTTCAGAATACTCATGTCCTCATCGGTGAAGAAACTCTGCACAGTAAATTCCAGAATTTCACGCCACAATCCAGATCTTCCCAACCAAGTGGACCCGTAATCACATTTACCTGCCTGATTTCTTCCAAAACCAGAGTAAAAACCCAGAAGTAGAGAATGATCTCCGCAGCAGAAGGACCGAACGGAGGTGGAGGACGGAAATCCAAGAGAAGCACATAGCTGAACAAAATGAGGAACGCAAAGTACATGATGACGTTCCCCATGAAGACGGTGACCGGAGCGCTCCAGAAGCTGTTCCATCTCCGCAGGCCAGCGTGGATGAAGCTCACGCTGCATCTCTGCCTCACGGGGACGCTACCACCACCATCAATCACCCTGAGAAGAAAGGCAGGTTAATCCGAGTGAAGTTCTGCTCTGCTGTAAAGGCTTAGGAGAACTTACACAGGCTCCGCATCAGTGAGCAGAAGAGCTTGCTCGGCCTCCAGGCCATCAGGCTCAGCAAACGGCTCATCTTCTCCTCTGCTCTCTTGCTCCTCTGCACTATCACACACACACTGACTCGCTCAGACTGGATCGACACAAACCTGGGATTCCTTAGAACCAAAATCCTCACTTGAACTTGACGAGATTAGTCCAAACCAGAGGAGGGATGAAGAAAGTGAGCACAAGCCTGGAGATCCTCATGTCCGTCCTCATGGCTCCCCACCACACTTTTGTCAGCAGAGCCTGGGAACCACAAGATGGAGAAGATGGCACGGCGCAGGGATTCGACATCAGATGTTTACCTGGACGCCATCGTGAGCGAAAAAGCATTTGGCGTCTGCCAGTGTGGCCAGATTGAGGACGGTGGCTTTACTCCAGCAGCACGTGTTCCGCACCAGTAAGGAATACGCTCGCTCTTCGTTGTTGGAATAGCATTCGCTGAAAAGATCTGACAGAAGAACAGTAGAATGGCAATCAAAGTCAAAACCAAAAGATTTCTGTGAGCAATTCAACTTTTTTTTTTATTCTCAAACTGCGTTTGTTTGCTACTTGTTTGCTACATTAACTTTTTTAATGTGTGATGTAACGCTGAGTTAGTATTCAGATACCTTCATAGGTTAATCATATATATTAAAGTACACGTTCTTCTTAGCAAAGTATTCTCTTAACATACAAATGCGGACAACCTTTTGGTACAAGTCTGACATGTCTGACAATTGACTTATTTTATTTTGATTATCATATATATATTATGTTATGTTTTTTGTTCTCCTAAAGTTGTTCTCGCTTTGTTTTTTAGAGGTACAAAAATAAAGTCACTAATTGTGCCGTTGTCATGGGACCCTCGTGCGACCCTATAGTGTTCTGCTGGAATGACAATGGTTTTGTACTTTTAAAATGCATGTATGTGCTTTTATTTGTTTGTATGTATAAATGTTTACTGGTTTATATTTACTTTGTTATACCTATACTAAAATGAAAAGCTCGCCTTTCATCTCAAATGAGTGTGTGTGTGTGTGTGTGTGTGTGTGTGTGTGTGTGTGTGTGTGTGTGTGTGTGTCAGATAATGAACTAGAAATTAGAACTCAAAATTTCAAAAGTATTCAGGGAAAGCCAAGAAAATGTGTTTGCAACATCCCTCATGAATAAATACACATACAGATACATTGTAATAATATTGTAACATAATTGTAAAATAAATTAGGTCTCAAAAAAGAAATGCAGAGATTAAAAATATAAACCAGTAGAATTAATTGCAGGTAGATTGTTGTATGAATCAGAATCAAACATTCATTGATGTGATTCATTTGCATGTGTTTACACTGTGTTTGCGGGAAAGGACAGTCATTATTCAGCTTTATTGGCCCGAAGGTAAACAACTGTCCTGAAAATAGTGTGTGTGGCACCAGCCAGAGGGCAAAGTTTAAAGCGGGTGTGGGCCGGATGTGTGAGGTCCGCAGTAATTCACCGTAATTCCTCCTTCATGTGTCTTTAAGATGGAGATGAACTAATAATCCTCTCAGCAGAATAATCCTCTCAACACTGTTGATGTCAGGCGCTGAATAAAGACTTCACACTCAGATTAACAATTCACTCCTAAACAAACCTCATCATTGTTGCCCTGAACCGCTGGGTGTTTGACATTTTGTATCCTGAGATCTCAGATGGTTGCACTTTTTGTAGCACTTCACTTCTAACAAAATTACAGCCTATTTAAAAGTAATTTAATACTAAGAAACTAATTCATGTAAGCATATAGGTAATAGTAATTAAAAAAGCATTATTATGTTTTAAACGATTAGTACCTTCTTCCGTCCTGTTATTGACTTTGAGATGATACTCTCTACTTTCTAAAAATTACTTTTACTCATCCTCCCAAATCTTCTCACCCATTGCAAACTGCTCGTACTTGGCGTTCTTCATACTGCGAGCGGACTCGGCTTCGGTAGCTAGTCGTGCCATCTCCTTCATTATCTTACATCCCACCAGAGCAGCGGCCACAGCCTCCGGACCCTGCAACACACAAACATATTCAGTTTTAAAAAAGACAGTCATCTGTCAAAAACAATTTTTTTCAATTTTCAAATATAAATCAGAAATAAGCGTAAAACTGAGAAAAGATGCCGAGTAAGTACATTTTCGGCAACATTTGAAATCCTCTATTTGAAGGACACGACTCACCATAGCGAAAGAGTTGAAAAATTGAACGCCATGTTGTTCTAATAGAGGTTTCAGCAATAATTATTCACGGTAATCATTATTAATTATATATGTATAACAATTATAATATATTTGAAAATAGGGCAGCTTGAGGTATGAGTTCGAGTGGTAGAAAGCATGGTAGAAAATGAATGGATATTTGCAAATATTTAAACTTTCATTTTTGACCAATCAAAAATGCTGCTGCAAATGACTGGTAGCCGTTGAGATTTGGATATTGTAGAACATGTAAATCGCTGTAGAATATGAAAATGAGAGGCGTGGCTTATTGTCTCACCATGGCCCAGAAGTAGTTGGCCATTTCCTGTCTGTTCTGCAGGATGGCCCAGAGGAAGAGGTCTCTCCAGGGGTATTCACAGCGCTGGTCCATGTCTGGGAGATTTTTTTGACTGTGAAAGCGTCTGGCTTTGCTCAGCCTCTCCTGCCAAAAACATATACAATAACGTTTAAAAAATATATATTTTTTGTTTTTGTCTTAACACGTTTTTTTGGGGTTATTTTTTTTTTTAAAAATTTAAAAAAAACTTCTAAAGTAAATCAACGTAATAACTTAGTGACCAAATAAATAATGAAAAGTTCTAAATTCTGAGTTTAAAAAAATAATAATACGTAATTAACAAAGAAGTAAATTATGATAATTGAATGAAGTGATATAAAGTGAACACAAAAAGTACAAAAAACCTTATTCAATGAAATTATTAACTAATTAAAATATTTAAGAAATAATACATTGTTAAACAAGCAACTTGTACCTAACTTAGGCCAAATGAATAAATAAATGATGATGAGCTTAGAACAAGAGGAAATTGTTCTTAAAAACAAAACAAATTAAACAAAAAATTATAATATAAATACAATAAATTTATATAAAATGTTATATATATAAATAATAATACAACATAAAATAACTTACGGAATTAATATACAAATAGAATAAAAGTAGAGCAAATATATAAATAACAAGACAAATGAATAATGAATCTAATTGATTTGTTATTTAAAAACGATTTAATGACAAATAATAAAAATGAATTTCCACCCACCGCTGGAAGTTTTTGGTAGAAACCCTTACATGTGTCCTGGAGAAAGTCTTTGAGAACTTTAGACACCTCATGGAAAGTGAAGCGAGACCCCCGGTCCCCCTGCTCAGTGTTGGGCAGAACTGACACGCGCGCTCTGGCTAGAAACTCCTGGTGCTTTTTCTTCAGCAGAGTGTGAAAAAGGTTTTTCTCCGACACAGAGCAGTAAAGTTCCTGAAGACGGCCATAAGTCAGGAACTCCTTTATGTTCACCCCATTATCCACAAACAGCCGCACAAAATCAGGCTTGTCGTTCATCAGCGCCTCCATCATCACCTCCTCCAGGTCTTGAGCCTGAAGCCCAGAAAACACAGAGTGTGAAGATTCCGCAGAATCAAAGATCATTAACAAATCACTGATGATGTTCTCACACTCCACTCCACATCTCCACTGAAGATCTCACTCTTAGCAATGTCCACACGATTCCAGGCTACAGCCAGTTTCAGCTCATCCAGGAAATCCTGCGCTTCTTGACTCTGGCTCTTGCATGCTAAATTATAAAGCAACAATATTTTAGCATTACAATAAATATTATTTTTAACTACGTTAACAAAATAAAGATGCTGACCTTTAACCAGAGCTTTGAGAATGATGGTGTCCAGCTCAGGGTCTTGCTCTGGGTCATACACTGTCAACAAATGACCATGGTCCAGTATTTTCTGGATCTGATAAACAATTTACATAATGATAAAAAAGGCATAGTCTGTCATAAAATAATAAAAACTATTTCTGCACATTACCAGTTTGACCCATGAAGCGAGTCCAGTGCTGTGATTATCTTCAGTGAAGGTGTTAATCAACAGTTCCTGGACCATATCAGCATCCCAGCATCCTCTGTCAATCAAAGTCACCAAAATATCCGCAACTCCTCCCGAGCCAGACAAAATCAACCACGGAATGGAATTTTGGATGTTCTTGTACATTTTCTGCAAAAGATAAAAGTTGAAACTAAACGTTTACTTTTGGAAAAAAACAAAACAAAACAAAACAAAAAAACTAAAGAAACAAGTAAAAGATGTAATAATCAAATAACATACCTAAATAAATAAACACAATTTAATATTTGCATTATTATTGTTAAGTACGGTTTCCACAAGTAAATAATTAATGAAATGATTACGTAATAATGAAAATACAGTACAGTATTTAACAAATAATCAATTGTTAGGTAAATAAAACTCTCCATGCAGCATACCTAAATGGCCAAAAATAAGCTAAATAAATACAAATACTAAATAAATAATGTATCTAAATCAGTTAAAACATTTAGATGAAAGAAAGAAATATGTCTATCTACAAACCTGAACTACAAGTAGTAAAAAATACAAGAATACAAAATAAAAATATTACCTGCAAAATGCCTGGCTCTCCGTGAACCAAAAGACATAAAACTGGTATTTCTATACTCCCCGTGCCTGGAAGATGAAACAAGTCAGAGAAGAATAGACATTCTGTAGAAATTCCTGGTTTCCGAGAAGGACTTTTAACTGACCTCCGTAGCCTGTTCTCTGCAGAGAGATGTGCTTCAGCATCTTGACTCTCATCTCTCCAGTGGCTCCGGGTCTCTGAGGGTCTTCATCCACCAAGATAAAATGAGAATGATTGCAATCCAAGGAATACACGGCGCCATGGGGGAGATCCTCAGTCGGGTACGCTGCTGGACGATCAGGCTAAAGAATAATGCCAAATATAATAAAATTGCTTCTGTACGATCAGACTAAAGACAAATTAATGGCTTCTTAAAAAATAGATGCTAAAACTTGGATGGGGATATTAGGAGACATTGTAAAAGACAAATCCTAAAAAAACGTTCAAAAAGCATGCCAATATTAAAAATATACACAAACAAATATTTTCAGTAAAACCAAACTAATGTCAATGATCTAATGTCATATAGTTGCTCGAACCCAAGTCTGAGGACCAGTCTGATCACATGACTGTTTGTGTCTTCTGTCTCCTATGTATAAATTAGAGATGGTAATTGCCATGTGAGTGTGTGAATGTGTGTGATTGTGTCACTGCCCAAACATGCTCCACAAACCAGGAATGGCCAATTGCTAAAACCGTAAATAAATAGTAGCTATTTATAGTACATTTAATGCCGTTGTAGTTTGTATATATTGTATCATCATTGTAGATATAACTCTATCTATCTATCTATCTATCTATCTATCTATCTATCTATCTATCTATCTATCTATCTATCTATCTATCTATCTATCTATCTATCTATCTATCTATCTATCTATCTAACCATCCTTCTCTCTGTCTGTTCGTCTGTCTATCTATTTAATTTTCCCAGTTTGAAAAGCTGGCATGTTTTCCTCTAGCTCTATCACACACATAAGAAGTCATTGGTTTTTCTTCTCCAGACAATGCAAAACGTAGAAACATGGAGCGCCGTCATTCCAGCATCACCTCGGCTGAAAGCAGGAGATCCTTGTTCTGAACCATGTTCCAGGGAGCGATGCCGATGGCCACCACTCGCACCTTAGAAGAGGTGCTGGCAAGGGAATGGTCCCTCACCGCCTGGCCCAGGTTCTTGGTGATGCCGAACCGCAGCCCACTGGTGAGGATCCAAGCCCCTGTAGACCACTAAACATCAGCGACGACGAACAGAGCCAAGCCAAGACACAAACACCGTATTTATGCCAATATAAGCACCCGTTTCTTTTTCCAATTGCAGGTCGCTTATATTCGTCGATTTCAAATATGCACGTACGCATAAGCGCTCATTTTCACACATTTCATGTCAGGAACAATCACAAATAAACAGAAACACGTCGTTATGCAGCAGTGCTCGTGTGCGTTTTGTTTCTTCTCAGTCGCTTTAGTACAATTCTTAGATCAGAATTGAAGTTTGCAAATCTGTGTGTGCATTTCTCAAAACAATTTGTACAAACAGCAAAACACTGTGGATTTCTTGAAAAAGCCTGTAACTTGCTCAAAATCTTTAGTTCATCTCTTAAAACTAAGTCTTTATGTCATTGAACATGTCAGTGCTATCAGAATGTCAAGTCCTTGTGTCATTGTCTACGAACAAGACAGTCAAATGACTTAGTCGTGTTGTCACTATAACTGTGTACTTTAGATGGAGGTTCTGATGTAACAACAATTGATAATGTAACAAAGAGAATTGTACATGATCATTTGCATGGATATACCAAAGCAATTGCAACTTATTCAAAAAAGTGAGAAACTGCTTATATGATGTGCACAAGTGACATCGTGATTTGCAGATTGAACAAAAAGTTTTGAGAATTTCCAATCTGATCTGAGAATTGTACTAAAGCGACTGAGAAAAACTGTAAATAATAATTCTGAAGGCCCACATGCATATACAATTTTATTGGCTCAACAACAGAAATACAGAAACATTAGAGTATAAATGTAAAAAAAAAAAACCTTTTTTATTTTTTGCTATTTTTATTTTGTGTCTGAAAATTCAGGGGGGTGCTTATATGCACGCAAATATGATTATTTTTTATTTTGTAAGTAAAAAGGCATTTAAAGTGATACGAGTCACAAGTTGGATTTGTTAAATAAAGAAAAAAAGATATTTTATAGAGAAAATTAACGTCATTTAGCCGTAAATGTAAAAAAATTAAATAATATTTTGTGGCTTAAAAATCAGGGTGGTGCTTAGATTCGCATAATAACTCACCGGTGCTTTGTGCCGCCTTCACGAGGCCTTTCCTCAGTGTGTCCCTCAGCCAGGGCTTCATCTGGGCCAGTTCATCTCCTCCGATCAGGGCCACAACCAAGTGTGGAGGAGCCAGACCCCACTGCTTGGTCAAGATCTGGTAGATATCAGCCGGATCTGTGGAGCCCGTCACCCTGGCAAACTGGACTGACAAATCAAGTCAGTTTGAATGCATTACAGAAGGGTGCGATTTTAATCCCATGAAAAATATATAATAATATACCTTTCCCCTAGTCCGACTGGCACCGACAAAATCGATATCCCCCATGCGGCCCCCCGTCCCGCTGCGTTTATGAAATGGCTTTTTGGCTGGTTCACCCACATGAATGACAGACTGGGTTATATTTCTGAAAGCCGGACATCCAGCCGGAGAACTGCAAGGTGACGGAGATGTAGGTGATGGAACATTTGACGCTTGTTTGGGACGATGTGATGTGAAAGCACTCACTTGTGTTCTTCAAAGTCTTTTATCAGTTCTCCACACTGCAGACATCTCCTGTTCTGCCCGATTACCCCCTGAAAGCACAATGGACAGGCATTTGCATATAATGGCAGAGTCGGCCTGGCTGAAACCACACGCTTAGTAGGGAAATATATGCAAAGCAGATGATCCGACCACCAGAACACCTAGAGACGCTTTACTACTGTTTGAATTAATATTACACACTGACGTCATTGCGAAGGTCATGCCTTTTCTGTATTCTTCAGAATCATATCAAATAAAAAAGAATATTGTTGTAAACAAATAAATGATGACAGTACAGAATTTAGGCCTAATATATGATGTATGTACAGTATAATGTAGTCAATAATTCATCAAAATTATTTTCTCATTTTGAAAACAGTAATTATATGTATACTGTATAAATAAATTAGTTGTGTATATATAGTTATGAATACATTCTGATATATGTAGATAATTATCTCTCTCTATATTGATATACGTATATGTATATCACTTGTGCACTTTTATCTTACATTTTTTTGTGTTCTTTTAAAGTCTTTTATCAGTTATTTTATTGTGAAAGTATTTATTCAGACATAGTTATTTAATATAATTATTTATTTTCATATATGCATAGTTATTTTATAAATTATTGTTTTTCACATATCCCAGTTACATTTAAAATATGTAAACACTTTTGCATTTAAATAGATTCACTTCTTTATATATAGATTAAAATCTTTACAGGTCTTCCATTAATATTATAATGTAAAAAACAAAATCATTTAAAAATAACAGTATGCATATAAGAAATATTAAATATTTATTAAAAATATGTCTGACTAAATACTTGTGTGTAATTGCTCCATTTTGAGGAGAGCTGAAGCTTTCAGCGAGACAGACGTCCTCCAGTTGTTTTGGTGAATAAATATTGTACCCAGATTTACAACAGTGTGTTTTTGATATCAATCACAGAGATAAAGGAACTTTATCCACAAACGCCCCTTATTTGCATGTCAGTCAACAGGAGACAGTGATGGTGTCCGTCATGGCTGGAGAAGTGAAGACATTAACAGTCCAGTCAGTCAATAATGGGACTGATGCAATCAGATTTAAACAAATGGTTTAATTCTAACGATTAAGATTTTAAAAAGATATGTCTGTCCAGGTTCTTCTCAGAAAGAACGTCTTTGGATGGGCAAGTTTTTGGGATGAATTGTTTAATGTGCCATTGAGATGATCGATTCTGTTGCTGACAACCTGAAACTGAATCTTTAAAACAATTGTGTTTTTCAACAATTTCCTTTTCAACTTGATTTCAGTGTTATAATTGTCGATTATTGACTTTGACTTACTCTAAGCATTTGAACTCTCTATCTCTCTCTCTCTCTCTCTCTCTCTTCTCTCTCTCACCACAACACACACACACACACACCACTCTGACATATGTAAAACATCTCAGACAGGTGTTGGTTATTGTAAATTTTCCACTCAAATTAGTAAAACAGGTGTGTAAGTGTGTGTGTGTGTGTGTGTGTGTGTGTGTGTGTGTGTGTGTGTGTGTGTGTGTGTGTGTGTGTGGTGTGTGTGTGTGTGTGTGTGTGTGTGTGTGTGTGTGTGTGTGTGGTTTTGTGGAGACAAGCAAGAGCAGGTGATGATTTGACTAGGATGGGCTGAAAAGAAAAGGCCAAAGAAAATGCAGTAGAAGGCAAACAATGATTTGCATTACATTTACTCCAGATTAACAACAAGATTTTTAAAAGTCAAACGTGTAAAGATAAAATTGCTTCTAGTTGTGTTTAGAAGAATACAAATTAATATTCATGATTCTAGAATACTCTACTATCAAGTCTGCTCCTTGTTATATAAACAAACTAATGTAAAATTGAATTAGGCATAATAAAAAAAAAGTTCTAACCAAATAATTAAAAAAATAGAATCAAAGATATTGATAAAAACAACGCTCATAATTTTAAAACAATAACAAGCCCAAACATTGACTAATATTTCATTAACTATATTTAGTGACTTTAAAATCTACAATGTACTATGTAAATAAACTAAGCATATTTGAACGTGTAGATCTTTTTGTAATACAGAAAATTATTTATTATATTACATCATTTTATTTTTATCAAACTGCCAGTATCTATTTTAAACAATTTTACATTATCTTAGACAGAAATGCTGTGTTGGTGCTGATGAGAGCTCACTTACCAATGGAGTGTCCTGCAGCCCGGGCATTTCTGGATCTTTCTATAGGCCGGTGATGCTTCAGAAAGAACTGAAGTACCACCAGGAAGTGAATCAGAACGTTTATTCTGACAGAACCACACCCTAACCAACCACTGCTGGAACGCCTAACCGCATTTACGTATTTTGCCCTGAATTTAACTTTCCCCAACAGCATCTCATAAGGTCACATAGCCATTCAAGATTTTCAATATTTGATAAAAAAAAAAAAACAGTGAAGTAAAACAAGTGAATATCAGGTTAACAAATTTTACCTTCATATCAAATGTATTATTTAAAAATATTATGTAAAACAGACTACTCGAGTAATGTAATTTCATCCGAAACTCCAACATAAAATGTAATAATTCTATATTATGCATTTGAAGGTGTAGTTCTGTTGAGCCACTAGAGGGCAGCCATTTACAAGAAAGTATTTGAGATCAGGCACTCTGGAGTTCAGTTTGCGGTGTTTTGGCTCAACCGCTTTACATTTCTAAATCGAAAACAGACGCTCTTGTTAAAATAATCGTGACGTGTGTGTCGTGACGCCTTTGATGCGCTTATATCAGTTTTAACAAAAGACAGTCGGCCTTGACACACACTCAACTTTGAATTTAAATACAAATTTCACACACGTGAATCTTTCATGACACTTAAATAAATGTAACAACACGATAATTGACTTTTTGGTCAATAAAAAAAATAAACATTGCGTACAATATGATGTCATGTTCGATGTTCACCGTGAACAAAACTACCTTAAAGCAAAAAAAAAAAAAAATAATAATAATAATAAATACAGCAAATCAGAGAAATGAAAATGGTTCTAAATCTGATTAAATCTCATAAAATCTGCTCATTGATTCACAAAGAGTGATTATTTCTTGGTACAGTATTTGTTAACTATAGAGTATACACAGGCGAACACACATACATACAAGTATATATATATGCAAAGCAGCTTTAAAACAAACAACAATCGAAAAATATACTTTGAGGTTTTTTAGTAAACTTATTAGTTCGTTTTTTTTTATTATTAATGTTTAGATAAATAATACATATATTAGTGATTAACTTACATGGAACTTTTTATCATGTTGTTTTTATTGTTTTTGTTTTTTTACATTAAATGGAATTTAAAATCATTGTGTTTACACTCTTTATGTACAATATACTATATACATGGTATGTACAAAACTTTTTCAACATGTACAGAACTTTTATGGGATCTTTTAAAACATCTTTGTACATTTTGGAGAAGAGCTGTTGAGTACATGTTTATGAAAGTTATTTTTATTCTATAACTTTGATTTACTTTGTTACACTTCAGAAGCTTAAAGTTTCTCAGGATAATACAACAATTTTCCAAGTACAGTTGGTATTTATTTTGTAAGCAGCTTTTCCAAGTCCCAAACATACACACGAGGACTTTGTTAATGCTGCTCATGTGAGGGTCGTAATTCGGGATCTACGGGCTCTAAACAAAGAGGGGGAGGGGACCGTTAGCCGGGCTGTGGGCGTGGTGTCCCGCCATCCAATCAGGAGTCTCCGTTCGGGCAAACCCTGGCATTTAACCACCCGGCACAAATATAAACACACTACACCGGAGAAGCAGAAGAGGCGAAACAGACACACGCACTATGACGAACGTGGACGTATCGAGCGGTTTGGAGCGTCATGTCGCACAGAGGCCGTGTCTTCTCCTGGGGCGCACGCGCGTGTGTCGGAACCTCTTCGGACCCGTGGACCACGAGGAGCTTCACTGTGAGATGAAGCGCAAGCTGCTGGAGATCTCCGAGCGGGACCAGAGCCGGTGGAATTTTAACTTTGAGAGCCACTCGCCCTTGCCTGGAGATTACAAGTGGGAAGCGATGACGCCGGAGACCGTGCCGTGTTTCTACAAGGAAAAAGTGGCCATCAAGAGACCTTCCGTGCTGGCCGGAGAAGCGTCCGACAGCGGGGCGAGCGAGACGTCCAGGGCTGTGGAGATCAACCAGGAGAACCTCTCGGGTGCGCTGAACTCCGGCCCGGCGAGATCTTCAGGCGGCAGGAACAAGCGGAAGAGGCCGATGGTGGTTCCGGACCTCAGGACCAGCACGCCACAAATCACAGGTACTTTAGTGGAAGGTTTTTTCCCCCAGTAGAAATGCGAAGTCGAGCATTGCAGAGCAGGATGAATTATTCTAACCTCCTGGTGGTGTTTTTGTTCATGACAGAGTTCTTCCCGAAACGAAAGAGGATCCAGGAGTGTAAGCTTGAGGAGCGCAGCTCGGCTCAAGGAACTTCCAGTGTCGAAGTGACGCCACGAAAAACCATAAGATGGTGCGTTTTAATTTCCACAAGTATTTGTGTTGGGGTTTTTTTTTGCACATCCAATCTAAGTTTTTCTGTCAACTGATCGTGTTTTTTCTCCTTCTTTCGCAGATATTTGCACTAAATGCAGACGTTCACCTGCTGATCTGCAGAGCGGATTAACGTGAACCAGGGGACACGATTTTACTGTCATTTTTGATCTTTTGTACTGTACATGTAGCAATAATGGCTTCGTTGCAGTGTTACAATGGTGCAATTTAACGTTCCTGTCGATTTCCTCGTTAGATGGTCAGGCCGCACGGCTGTACGTTTTATTTTCCGTTTTTTTGCAATATGCTAACTTATTTTTTATTTATGTTTTATTAAGCGTTTATTGGTTTTTTAATTATTATTATTATTATTTACAGCTTATTGTTATTGTTTTTTTTATTATTTGGGCCATATTTTATGCTGTGTTTTATTTAAATTCTGTTTGCAACAATGTGCAAAGAAAGACTTTGAACCGTGAAAAAAGTATATATATATTCTGTAGCAGCCATTGTATTCTTTTGAATCAGAATGTAAATTAAATTATATTTTTTGCTATAAGACTTTTGTTATTGTTTTGAGTGTTCTTTGTGCGGTCCAGTTTAAAACAACAGTTTATTCTTTGTTTTACACAACTTTGTTAAAAAGTTTTTCTTCTTTTATGTTTTTTTATTCTTTATTTTATTAACATTATATATATATATACACACACACACGCACGCACACACACACACGCGCACGCACACACACACACACACACACACACACAGACAGTTTGGCTAGAACTTAAAATCTTACAAAAAATGATTACAGTTTTATACTATTTTTTTTTGTCATAAAAATATAAAAGTTTACAACATTTTATTTTTCTCACAACACAGACATATACATATATATGTGAGGGCCCTGACAAAGGAGGAGAGTTTGGCTTCTAAACAGGAGGGACTCAGCTGTTCCGCCCTTATGTTTGCGGGGAGGGATATGCGGGCAGCTGCGTGCTATAGGGAGGATTTAAATGCCATTTTCTTTCCATAATGAAGGAGGCAGGTGCCCTTGGAACCCCGCTTTGTCCGCATAAGACCTTCATTTTCAGCACCCTCTCAGCTATCCCGCTAATGAAACACTTACCAAGACTCCAACAAAATGGGCTCCTTCTATTTACACGCCAACCACCTGCCTCCACCCCCCACTACACACACACACACACACACATACACACACACTGAATGGACAACAGATACCGCTACTCGTCCGACATGTAGTACGAAGAGCAGAAGCAAATGGAAAAACAAAAACACAACTTCACAACGTATTCCTCATTGTACGCAAACAGCAGTTAAATGATCACACAAACTTTATTGTCACTTAAATGTTTTTTATTCTGTTGTAGTCGGGTTTACACGTCGTATTTCGTTAAATTTCACTCATTTAGAACATATTATTATAATAATTAATCCTAAAGCCTAAATTCAGGCTTACAATTACACTTTAAACGTATTACTTTCAAAAGACCAATCTATACATACAGAAAAAAAAACATACAGCCTTTATAGCGCAAAAATATGTTTGCAGTGATTTTTTTATACTTAATTATTCCGTTAATGACGTTTCGCGCACAGATTTTTTTAAACCACAATTCGATTCTTAAAAAAACGGAAAATCAAAAACGATTTCGCAGATGGGATTATTTTTATTTAAAACTATATTTTGAAAAAATAAAAAGAAAGAAATTCATGTGCGTAGCCAAGTTTTTCGTAAAAGAAGTTTTCCATTTCCATGACCATCTGGCACCAAAAAAGGCGAAATAGAACAAAGAGCGCTAAAGGCGTAAGGCGAAGCGAGTGCCATCGCATTCACCTGCAAATGAGGCTTTGTGCTTTCACAGAAGAGCTCGCTGCTCACAAATCCTGTTTGCTTTTGTTTCTAGCCCGTATCTAGTCGTGTGCAAGAATACATGGATACTCTAGCCCGTCATGTCAGTGTCTCACTAAGACTTGAGCGATGAAACGAGATATAGTTGTCTTAAATTTCTCTTTCAACAGCTAAATTCATCAAGTCTTTTATTTAACATTATTTTAAATCAGGAAAAGTGAGGCTGACAGCAAGTCTAAAAATAATAGTGGTAAAATAGTGATGATCCATTGCACTTTTGAGGTATTAAACTAGCTTTATAAACAGTCGCCATAAGGTTCCTATCATTTTATATGGTTCCTGTCCTTCATACAGTGTAACAAATGTATGCTTAATAAAGAAAATACAGTTGTTAAATTCATATTGTTTATTTACTTTCATTTATAACAATACTTTCATTTAAAACAAAATGCATTCTGACTTTTGAGATCACAAGCTATTGCACAACAATTTTTTAATAAATGTAAAAACTAACAACATTTGAATTTAGAAAGTACTAAATGGTCTTGACATTATCATTATTTTAAAAGAAGTAAATATGAATACACTTAACAATAATAATAATAATAATAAAAAAAAAAAAAACTAATTGTAAGATGCTGCCTGGTGACATTAGTGATTTTGATTCCCAAGGGCTTTTACCTAACTTCATTATTTGAGCTTTTTACACTAAAATCATTAAGTTCAGATTGACAAGGTCTTCCAATATGTTCGGTTCCAGCTCGGCTGGGCTTCCTGGCCAGATGGATCACCTCCACCACTCATGGGACTCTCTACTTTTATCAGCAAATCCCAGAGAGAGGCAATTATTCAGCCTGTGCAATCTGCGCATCATTAAACGAGATTGAACCCAATTATTCTTGTTTTTAATCTGACAAAAGTTTGAGCAATATTGCAAAATGTATGCTCTTGTTTGTACAAAAAAAAATCAATATATTTTTAATACCTAAAAGAATATTTTCTTAATTGGTTTAGAGGAAAAAAAAAAGATGTTTTTTTTTTTTTTTTTTAAAGCCACCTATAAACAGTTAAAAGTCAAGTCAAATTGAACAATTATAATTTTTTTTACTATCTTAACATTTAAATTCCCTCTTTCAATGCAACAGCTGCAATTTGCTGCAAAACCATCAAGCCATTCTTCTCTTGTGTTGTAGCCCTCTCCATTTCTTAGCGGTCTCTCTTTTCAGTAATAAAACACATAAAACTTGTAAAGGCACTGGCAAGCTGTGCCTTCAAGGCTGGATACACCTCTATGGGTTCACTAGCTCGGATTAATGGCATTTGGTCTCAAAGTTTGCTCAGCAGTCTCAGAGACAGTGACAGCAGTACGTCCTTTTAAACGCATAACAAAGGCTTATCATTTATCTGGCGGCATATGGGCCAGACCCCCTCTGTAGTGGGCCGGCTTTCAGCGCTGTCTGCCAATACTGTCGTCCCGTTGAAGCCATTGTTGACATGGTTGTCCTGTCACGAGGAGGCAGAATCTTCAGGGCTTCTTCTTCTGGTTCCTCAACCAAGATGGCTTCCGAGGATGCTCGTCATCAATGATGTTTCCACACGGTGATTTTTGAATCCCCTTGTCTCCTTTAAGTTCTTATAGATAATTCTGGATGAGTCCATGTGCTGGAATGTCTGATTTGTCGGCCATATTACAGGTGTCAACGGGCCGTATGAAAAGCCGTGTGCAAACAAAAGCGGAGTGGACAGCCGTGTTCTTGTCCGGGATAAAGGTCAGAGGGTGCACATGTAGTCATCCCCATGGCAACAAACCCCTCACCCCTGAGAGTAAACGTATTGTCTGAAGGTCAGAGGTCACGCTGCTCCCCATATGGTCGTGTGCTGCATAAGTCACTGATCTGTCGGGACGCTCCAAAAGAATTCCGAAAGTGCCACTGAAAGACCTTAGAAAAGGGACAACGGCTGTCGAATGCCATAAATGCCTCCACACCAGCACAGAAAACGCCATTCTGACCTGATGGCCAGCAGAAAGAGCGGGAAAGCCAGCGGCCCGGTGCTTGTGTTTAACCAGTGACATTTGACACCGCTGGACGCATGAAAACTAATGAACTGAAAAGACAAAAAAAAGAAGGTACAAGGGCGTTGTTTATTCAGAATAGTCTGGTATTTTTGCACGTCACAGCAGAAATTACTCGACTTTCCCCCGGTCAACCTTCTTAATTCATAACGGCTTATAGATTGATAAAACACCATTTAGGAGTTGATAAATATTCCTAATCTTAATTCAAATCTGAGTTCTAATGGCTAGGAACACTCTAATAATCATTCAGATTTTGTTTTTAATATCACTGTTGTAATGGTGTGGAAGTGAGTTTTCAAGAAACGTTGCTTTGACGTTTATAACTCTAGTGAGACAAAAAAACTCTTGTTTTTTTTCTAAGTCATTGTAATCAGAAGGTCAAGATGAACTTTATTCTAAAAATATCAAGCTACTTTGTTTCATTAATGCGTGTTAATGTGTTCGTGTATATAATGTGTTTGTGTATATAGTTAATGCGTTCGTGTATACATCTAAATATATATATATATATATACATACTATATCCCATATTAAAATGAGCTGAATAGCAAATTCCCAACTCTCGCTGCTTTGGAAGTTAGACAGGGTTCCCACAGTTTCTGAAAAGTCAAATTCAAGCTCTTTTCAAGCACTTTCATGGTCCAGCACCATACAGTTAATATATATATTATATTATAATTGGATAAGTGTCACTGTAATACTAGTCGAAGGTCAATACTAATTTATGTACAGTCAATATAAAACAAATGAAGGAAATATAAATGAACGGAATGAACAAATGACTCAAACTGATTTGTTCACTTTATTATTCAAGAGCTAAAAATTGGAGTCAACAGTTTTCTTCTTAACTGTAATAAGAGGGAACAAAAATGGATAATAAACAGATTTTTTGTATTTTATTTTAGTGGGTTTTTTTCCCCATTAACTGTTATGCTTCACTGTTTTTTTATTGCAGTTATTCCAATATTGTATCATAAATTAAAATAAATCTGTCTGAGTTTATTGGGGCTTGGAACATATTAGGACATGTACATGTTAATTTGGTTCCCGGTTGATTCAAATTTTTGCCTTAGAAAACTGCGGTCAGCACGGATTAATTTTGTTTGTATTCGTTTGTAGTGAAATGTGTATTATAAATTACATTTTCAAGCATTTTCAAGCACAACTTATTCAAGCATTTTTAAGGCCTTGAAAACACATAATTAAAATTCAAGCATTTGCAAGGACTTCAAGCACCTGTAGGAACCCTGATTAGAATCTCCAATAAGTTCAATAAATGCTCACATAAAAAAAAACCCAGTACAGTAAATACAGTAGATGGATTAATAATGAAATCCCACACTGACCTGCAGCAGAAACAGGCTCAGGGTGGGCTTCGGTGGTCTCTCCCTCGGATGTGATGGAGGACAGGTTGGAGAGCTGCTCGTAGCTGGGAAGACTGTCCTGTCTGTCCATCACGGGCAGGCCGAGGGTGGCAGGGTATCTGTGGGCACTGCCACGCTCTTCCTGCGCTCTCTCCAGGTCCCCCTGTCTCCTTCTCATCAGCAGGAGGTTGAGAGACTCGGAAATGCAGTTAAGCATCCTGTCCATGTGGGTGATCTGGAGAAGAAGTGTGAGAAAAGTGTGTGTGGTCCTGTCAAACCTTTCAAAACAACGTCTTAAATAACGTCGTCAGCGCTTCATAGTACACTCGGCCTTAGCTTACAGTATTACACACTTTTAGACACACACACACACACACACACACAAATGCACAAATAATAAACTGCGCACACATTGTTTTGTCGCTCCTTCAGAAATACAAAAAGACGGCACTTTCAATTCCAATCATGGTCTCAAGGATTGTATTTATTACATTTTTGACAAGACTTACGTATATTTTCATACTTCATATTGTTTATGCGTTTATTCGATTCTTCTTTATATTATTTCTGCTGTTGTCAGATGCAATTTCCCTTCAATGGGACAAAACATTTTCATTCACTCAGAGTCAGAATTCATTCATTCACAATCTGAATGAAAACAGTAACAGACAAACATACTAAATGTTTACTAAATGTAATCTTATTTTCACTAAATATGATGTTTAAAAGACAATTTTGTTATGGTAAAAGACTATTTTTACCAAATTCTGTCATTTAAAAAAACCCAACAGATGCACAGCAACATATTAAAAAATACAAAATAAAAATATAATGTAGTTCTGTTTCTATAGAGCACTTGGACTTTTCTCTGAAATGAAGGCTGAAATGATCAAAAAAAAAAGAAAAAGAAAAAGAAAAAAACGCAAGATTTATGGCTCCTCAAACATGTCAGAAAATGTTTTTCTACACGATAACAGATTCGTGTGCCACGGGGAACGCGGCTTTCAAACACGTTTAACGAGAAGAAACAAGAAGGCGTACGTCGCCCTTCATAACACAGTCGGGAGCCAAATGTTACGAGGCTCTTTCCCCCCGTGACGTGTGGAGCCAGGCCTGTCTGCAGCCCATTACACAGAACCAGACCAGTGTCTCCACAACACAGTTTATACAATCCTACTGCCACCACAGTCACACACACCTCGAGAAGTGTGCGCGCGTGTGTGTGTGTGTGCAGGAAAACAAACCACACTGTAGCCTACAGCCAGAGATTCAAGCTTGTAAAGCGATGCAGAGCTGACATATATAGACTGAGAACAAGACCCCAGTGAAAGCAGAGTGGTCTGCCAGTAAAGCGATACATGTTTTAGATGAAACCTTCAGCGCATAAAAAAACATACATTAAAATATAATTCATCTGAATTATAAATCAAACTATGTTTAGAGAAAGACTGGAACATATGTTAGACGTGCATTCACACATCGGCTGAAGGATTCATCACTCCGTTTTCTGAGCTGCTTTTCCATTTCAGGGTCAAAAGCAAGAGCCAATCACAGAACTGTGAGTGTGAAGGCGGAACACACACCTGTTTGTGACCAACCAATCACTGAGACACAAACTTTCGCTCTTTCATAACTATGGGCAACTTTCCGCATGATTTTGGACTGTAGGAGGACACCGGAGACCTGGAAGAAACCAATGCCAGCATAAGGAGGACATACTCCAACTCAACTACGCATATGCAAAGTGTAATTTTAGCAATGGACAAATTTAGCGGCTAAATTACCAAATTTCAAAATATGGAGTCGAACTCGACTTTGCTGTGCATTTCTCAAGCCACAACGTATACGAGAGCTAAATATGGATATTTAAAGTTTGCCAACTTTCCAAAAAGTGAGAAAACACGGACTGATCATCCTCTGCTTATTGTATTTACTTGTAAAACCCTTTATTTTAAAGTTTTTTTATTTAGTAATTTTTATTATTATTAGCATATGATGGATGGCAGTTGATTTTCACAATCTGAATGTTTGGATGAATATTTGTCATGTTGATTCTCAGTAAAAGATGAAAAACAAGGGATTTCTTCCCTCTCTTCATCAAGACGCATTCATTCATTCTTCATTGTGAACGCCGTTCCTTTTGAAAATTTGAAAAGTTAATTGACAGTTCATTAACGGTCTCATAAATTCTTAAAAACTGACTAAAATCACACAAAAAGTGTGAGAATATAAAAATAAAAGGCAGCAGGGCCAGACACGGCCCACAAGTTGAGCTTCTGAAATGAACTGACCAGTTTAGGCCAGTAAAGATCTGAAACAACCGAACTCTGAAAATCAAGAGTCAGAAACAAGTGTGCTGGGAAGCAAAAAAAGAGAATAGACAATGGAAGAAAAAAAACGTGCCATGAATGTGTAAGCGAGAGATCACAGGGACAAGTGTGTACACCATTTAGAGTTTGTGTCTGAGATGAGAGCTGTTTGTTAAAGGATTTATGGCTGGAGAGGCGAATGAACAGAGCGGAATGAGTGTTTGTAGAGTTTCTGAATCGTGGTCTTAAAGAGAGGCCTCACACACACACACGCACACACACACACACGCACACACACGCACACACACCAGACTCTTAACACCCTTATCAGCGCACACTACTCATAAAGAATGTTTAAGAAGCCATCGAAAAGTGATGTTTGGGTTAAGTCAGAGAAAGAAAGAGCTTCTATCTGCATCCAAGAAAAGTCTCGATGAAAGAAGCTCTGAGATCTTAATCAGGCTCTTTCCTCAAAAAAGAACGTTCATTTGGTGCTGAAGTGAAGATCCAGACGCATTGTTTCAGCGCTACATTTTCAGGACGAAATTTCTTTTTGTTTTCAAAAAAGCTTGATCACACAAAACGAGGTGGATTAGGAGAAGCCCGGTCTGTCAGCAGGTTACCTTCTCCTCCATTCTGCTGAGCCTGAAGCCCACGGTATTAGTGCCTTTGTCTTTCACACGATCTGCAGAAAGACAAATTGAAAGAGTCAAAGAAAACATAATAAAAAGGATCCATAAACACGTACGTGACAAAGCCACAGGCATTGGGTTGGAAGAAAGCTCTACCTGAACTTGTCTGGAAGAGAGACAGTTTGCCTAGAGATTGATCCAGTCTTTAGTCCATTAAAAATCCACGGAGAGAACAAAGAAGAACAATTAAGAAACAATGTTACTGTTGGAACTTTAAACTTCTAACTTAATTTACAATAACGTATAGTAAGTGCTACATAGATGAAACTCATCGCACCTTCTTTGCAGCTCCTTGATTCGCACCATGAGATTGAGATGACCTTGAGAATACTGCTCGATGACGTCTCTCACGTCGTACGGCTTACGGGCTTGCTGCAAAAAAAGACAGTTGCAAAATTTTTTAATTGTATTTAATGGTAATTATTATGTATATCTCATGGATGGATGGATGGATGGATTGAAAGAGAGAGAGGGAGACAGACTTTTAATCCTAATCATTGTTTCATATGCAACTCCAATGAAAACAACGTGGATAAATATGCTTAGTGCCAATTTAAAAAGTAGTTTAAATAATCCTAAATGAGCCAATTTAATAGTAGTTTAAAATTAGACAAAGTCACACTTCCTGAATTTTATTTACAACAAAGTATATTTTGTATATTAAAGCATTTACATATTTTAAAACAGAAAAACTCAATTTGTTGATTTGTTTTAGTCAACCATAATTAACAATGATTATAATTAATAATTCAACATACTGTTATTAAATTTTAATTCCACAAAGTTCAAAAAGAAAGTTTTTAAATGGGTAAATTAATGTTTTCATTGTTTATATTTACATTTATACAATTAAAAGTTAAAACTTTTTTGACAAACATTTTAATCATTCATTTTAATAATTATTCTTTGTATAATTTGAGTTTAAAAAAACGAAGAATCGACCCTCAATTTCTCATGACAATTTTTTCTAGAAAAAATAATCAGTAATGTTAGTCAAAACGCTGTCAAATTAATATCAATTATTCTTAAATGTAATACACGGAACATTCTTATTCTACACACATTCTAAAATCACTTTTGACCAACACTGTGTGTTTTCTTACACAACAAGAAAGACTCCCATCTGCTAACACACACACACACACACACACACACACACACACACACACACACAGACAGATCAAATGCGCTTTTGGTAGATAGAGCGTAGGTGATGGTGTTTTTAGCCGTTTAAGTTTATTTGAAGTTACTGACTGACATGTGGACGATGTGTGAAGCTCCATGTTTGCTACAGAAGCGATTAGCGTCAGGGAAATATCCAAACATTCGCACATCCCTGACTGTCCAGCCATCAGAACAGGGTAAATATTGTCATGACATCAGACGCTTCGAATCGAGTCCGCGGCATCTGACAAACATTCCAATGTGTGTGTTCTTGGTCACGAGAGAGTGTGAGAGGAGGAGAGAAGAGACAGGAGGAAATTAGCCGACTGAGAGATCTAGGAAGACAGCAGGTCAGATGGAAAGATGGCAAAAAGACGAGAGGAAGAAGATAAAAAAAAGAAGAAACACTAAAAAAAAAGAAAAACAAAAAGAAATGGTATGGGAATTAACATAATCCTCTGACTTTAACCTACATTATGGGGACTTTTATACGAGTTTGCTGCCGACAGTATTTTTCTAAATAAAAGACAATGTCTTGTTTTGAAAAAAAAAAAAAAAAACATCACTTGTGGTCAGAGTCAATGTTATGTATATTACTGGATTTTTTTTAAATAGTCGTTTTCATATTTCATCTCAGAACTAATCTGAACCAAATCATGTTCATCATCTCATTGTCATTATTTTTGTGTATTACAGAAGTGACATCATAATCATGATGATGCAAGATCCTGCAGGTCTTGTTTTTGGAGCAGGTCTTGCTTTCTGTAAAACACGGTAATTTGAAGAACAAATTTAGGGCATTTCACTAAACGAAAAAAAAGCAGTTCGTGTTTCTATTTAGCAAACAAACCCTGAAAACGTGTTACAATGTAACAACTATAGACAAAGTAAACTGAGTTTATGACTGTGTGTCTAACAAATGCATACAATTTATTTTATTATTTTTAATTATTTACTAGGCTTAGATATCAACGAAATGTAATTGTAAATGTAAATGTAAATGTGTAAATTATGCACATTGCAAAAAAACAACAACAAATAAAATGCACCAATCAAAAGCAAGTAAATAAAGCGTGTCCATCGTACCTGAAAATTTTTTTTGGCCACAAAATAGTACAACCTCTGGACCACGCGTATGGCCGCTCGATGGGAATCCCGCAACCTGTATACACAAAAATACGTATGACGGTTTTGTGACCATCTAAACAATGACAGCGTGAATATAAAACCAGTTTGCCGTGTTATCAGCAGCTATAATTCAGTCAGTCCCACACATTGTGGTCCTGTGTACCTTATAAAGCCAAACTAAGTCATAAAGTGACCTTCCACGATTTCAATCCCGCGGGTCACTGCCCGACCCTCAGGTGCAGGCCAGAGCCGCTCCAGATGCTGTTCATGTGCACGGGACTATAGTGCAAGGGTCATGACCAGGACACAGTGTCTAAAAGAAAATAAAAGTCTCTTCGCCTCACAAAAGACCCAGAAAGCCCATTGCGGAGATTTGTAGAGGGGGAGGAGCGGGCCGACCGGTCGGGTTATCTGGAAAGCGGGCAGCGACACAAAGACCGACATATTACACTTTCCATTGCACATACATTCCGACATCGGAGTCTATTTGTGATGTCTGAAGGTGCCTTTATCAGGTTAGTCTCGTGTCTGTGCCATGTCACCCTGACAAAAAAGACGGAGCGGGTCGGCGCGGGATCTTCAAATTGCATTAGCGGCAGACTGACTGCAGGCTATCAAGGCCCATTGACTTAATGGACATGGCTGGCTGACAGTTTCTGGTTTCTCCCTGGCTCCAGGCTAGCGGGAAATGAGGGATAAAACATATGCCATCCTCTGGGCTAAAGGCAATTTACTGCACTTCGCTGGCCCGACTCAGGATATCCAGCTCCCCTCTGGCCGATTTGGCAGTTCAATTGCGGGACTCCATATCTTTGATCATTACCATATTCTCAGAAATGCAAATGTCTATTAAGATGGCATTAGAAAAGCTAATGGAAAACCTCAAAGAGCGTTAAACAAATCATTCTATTTTGCATATTAACCATGTAAATCCGTTTCGTGAGTTTAGAACCAAGCAAGCAATTGCTAAATCGCCATTTGATTCCACACACCGTTCATGGTTCCGTACTTTATAAAACACCAAATAGCCATTTTCTGAACAAGCTAATTATACTTATACCAATTATACTGTTTTACATACTATTTTTGGCTCTTATTCTATTTACCATTTTTCACAACAGATTTTATCTCCACTGGTCATGAAACGTCAGACCTGGTTAAAATCCCCTATACCCCAGGCCTTCAATTTAAACCACATTGCCCGCAAGCAAAAAATAAAAACATACTCAACCGAGCAGAAATTAAAAGCTTTTTCTCCGTTTCTGCATCACATTCCAAACACTGCATCAAAATGTCTTGGACAAAAAAAAAAAGAAAAAATCAATCGCAAGTCCAATATTTTGGAATCTATTCAGAGTTGAGGAATCATACATCACTGTGTGATTTTCATTCCTATGGAGGGAGAGAGCGTGCACGAGAGAAAGTGAGAGAGAGAGAGAGAGAGAGAGAGAGAGAGAGAGAGAGAGAGAGAGAGAGAGAGAGAGAAGGGAGGGACGCAGGAGATGGTACATGGGAACCACCCCATCTGTCCCAGAGGCAGCGCCACTTCCTCTCTCCAGTCATGGTTACCAGCATAGCAACGCTGGTCTCATGACCTCAGCAGGGTCACCATCTGCCTCCAGTGCTGGCACAAAGCCTGGCTAATGACGAACACTGGAGGAGACGCACACCGAGGGGAGATCGGCTCCCATTGGGACGGAGACGGAGCGATGGAGAAGGAGATTGCGTAATAACCTCTTACTCCTGACCTAGACTGGCACTTTTTCTTCCCGTCGAGTCTATGATACAACAGCTAGATGAGAAGCTTTTCCTAAGAGTCACCAGTGACTCAAAGAGCAGAGGAGTTTGTCTAGACGTTGTGCATTTTTACAGTGTGAATCCTTGAAACAAACAAAAAAAAATCCATAGAAGTCATAGCCGTCAGTAATCGATATTTTGTATAATTTAATCTAAGAATTTAGACAAAAACGAATGTGAATTGACATTTTAGCGCAGAGAAAATAAAATTGAACCCTGTGGAAAGAAAGACTTGAAAGTTAATATGAAATGACTGTAATAGACAATCGCGTTTTCATTCCTCTGCCTTATTCATAAAAAGTTGAAACAAAAAAAAACCTAACAGAGGCAGAGGTGTAAAGAGTACCTGGAAGTTGAAAGTCTTTGTGTAAAGAGTACCTACTTGAGTGAAAACACCTTACTGTAAAAATTAGTCAGTTACAAGTCACCAATTCCAAGAAGAGTAACAGTTGTAAAGTATTCATTTTTTTTTAATAAAGCGTTTTACTCGTACTGAATTTAGCCTAAAAAAACACCAAGAAATGTGGAAAAACAAGTTACTATTTATGAGGCTTTATTTCCTAATATAGAGATTAAAACTAACACCCGAATGCTTCAAAATGGCAGAACAAAATAGATAAAAAAGAACAAAAAGTCAGTCTCAGTCAAACTCAAATCTACGAAAAAGTACCACCTCTATTTCACGTTCATGTGATTTAGCTCATAAATAGTGTCTGTGAAAATGTAGTGGAGTAGATACTCAATCACAATTGTAGTCAAGAGAGTAAACATTGCTTATATCTTTGTTACTTCATGCAAGTACAAAGTAGCAAAAATTCTCAAGTAAATCCATTTACTCAAGTGCTTTATACCACTGGAGAACCATAATTCTTACTTTATAATTCAAGGAGGCGATTTCGAAAAACTGAAAAAGCCAATCTGGGTTGTAGAACCACTTACTGGAAAATCAAAGACCGAGCCAAATCATTTCCCAACGTGTTCAAGGAAGTAAAATCTGCGCCATCATCTAGAACTAAAGTTACAGCCCTGTGAGGAGCATTGTTAACCAACAACCTTTGTTAAAGCCAAATCTACGAATAATGCGGTGAAACCCGAGTGAGAATGTAATTCATACTGCGCCACGAGCGTTTTGTGTTATATAATGTGAGGATAATGGGATTGTTTGGCATAGCGTATAATTACGAGTAACGTTTTCTGTCAGTGTTTCCCGTTCGGTACAAAAGCAGAGTACAAAATTGTCCTTCAGCGTCTTCTCTTGCCATTGTTCCGTGATATAGTATATTGTTTTTCTCACTGGATGTATTAAATCACACACGCGTAAGCTAAAAGATAAACCAAGGGAGGAAAATAATAAGTTCAGCATTGCGTGCTTGACCCAAGTAAACACCGACTGGAGTTCCATTTGTATCAAAGGCCATAACTAACAAATAAAAAAATGAAGGAAGTTTAGGAAATAAACACCATTAGCACCACCAGTGTGCAGGACTTTAACTGCCCTGAGCGTGAACCGAGCAGAACGTGGTCCTGTGATCTCAGTTTGTCCGCAAGCAGAGCCGGACACGGATCTTCTTCTTATCTACAAACCCCCATTAGCAGCTCGTAAATGTGAATGTAAATCATGTAAATGTGAAAAGCTGATGCGCGTCAACACAAACCTATAGAGTTTATCGTGCTGATGAAGTTCTGCCCGGGAAAATTTGCGCAGGTTTACACGTGCTTTAAAAAAAAAAAAATGGGGGGAGGGGTGTTGTTGGGCCTTATCAACTAATCTGAGTCTATCAAGCTAAGATAAACAGGAAACGTCACAATCATCGCGTCTCTCTCTCTAATCTTATCAGTAAACGGCATCCGCAGACACCTTCACACCAGCGACCTCGCAGGACCAACAAAACAGAAGCCAGCACTTACATGCATTTAAATATCTTAATGTCACTCAATTTAAACTAATTTTAACAATGCTATTTTAAATGCAGTAAATAATAGCAGTAAACGTTTTACTCAAAACAATCATAATAATTTGTTATAGTAAACATAATCACAGATCTTGTTTAAGTACATTATGTGATTTGTTTTTTTCCTGAGTTCATCAGGTTCACACACACACACACACAGCGCACACACACACACAGCGCACACACACACACACCACCCACCCATACACACAGGTTATTGTACACACGCACACACAACGTTTACACACACAAACACACACTACACACACTGTCACACACATCTTTAACACTACACACACCAACAACTCAAATCCCAACACACACACACACACACACACACACACACACACACACACACAAACTAACGTGTTTGTACATTTGCAATTTACACACACACACACACACACACACCAACCCACACCACACACACACACACACACACACATTATTGCACACACACACACACACACACACAACACTCTTGTACACACAACACACACACACACACACACAACACACTAAACACTGTACACACACACACACACACACCACACCGAACACATTGTACACAACTCACACCACACTCACCACACTCTCTCCACTCACACACACACAACACACAACACCCACACACTACACACGTTTGTTACACAACAACCACAACACAAACACACACACACACACACACCACACACACCACACACACAATGTTATTGTACACTACACACACAACACACACAACAGGTTATGTCTAAACACACACTACATTTTGTACACTTCACACACAACACACACCACACACACACCCACACACACACACACACACAACACGTTACACACACACATCATCAACACACACACACCACACACACCACTAAATCTTGCACACACCACACCTACACAACACACACAACACATTTATATACACACAGTAAGTTACACATACACATATACACACACACACACAGGGTAAATTATTGTATATAACTTTCTCTCTCTCTCACACACCCACACACACAGATGACTTTCTAAGCAGCCAGACATGTACAGCTTCAGCTGCTGGGTTTCATCTTGAACTGATTCCGCCGTGAACTCTTCTATTTTTAGACGGGCGGCTTCAACCCTCCCCGGTGTTTCCCTGCGTCATATGATTAATCACGAACACATGTCAATTACCACAATGCGCCCCCTGCAGAGGCCATGTGCGCGCTTGTGACTAGCCGCGGCGAGTCAAAGGACGCGGACCTTTGTGCGGCGGTGTTGCGCCACAGGCTGTGAGATTGTGCCACTGCGGCACTAAAAGGCTCAAGGGGCCCGAGTCTCTAAGAATAGATCCAGAAAAAAAGCCAAAGAATAGACGACTGATTAGCCGCGGTCTGAGAATCACAAGCTTGTGCTGTGCGGTACAAGACGGCCCTGTCTTCCTCCTCCGGCTCAAATACCTCAATGACATTTTAATAAGTGGTCAGGAGAGATAAGCCACTGCGGCGGTAATGACTGATAATAACTGATTGGCTGGTACAATCCGGGCGGGGCCTGGGATGATGACCAGAGGCCGTCTCTCTCTCTCTCTCACACACACACACACACACACACACACAGCAGGGGTCCGAGGCTTCAGTCAAGCAAGGATCTCTTTCATCCCGGCCATCAAAGAGCCGGAGCAGTGCGAGAGTATTAAATGTCCTCATGAGGAGTGACACGGAGGGATGCTGCATTCACTCTGACATTGAGTCTTCTGTAGCAATACACCATGACTAAATGGCTTATGTCCCAAACTTCTGGCCTCAGATGATCTTAAACGTTATAGCAGCACTGAATCTGACAGCGCTCATTTCAGCGCAAGCCCTTATACAACGCCGGGCCCCTGAGCCTTTTGTCCTATCATGTTGCAGTCGAACAAAGTCAGTAACTCTGAAAGGAACTCGATATGGCGCATTGATAGTAATTCCATAGTGTAAAGAATCAAAACAGGCCTTTTTTTTGTCCCTCCAACAACTAGCGTGCTAACATGCTAGCGTACTTGAGATTAGTCGACTTTGCATCATTTTGGTCCCAATAAGTGGCTGGTCCGATTAAGTGACACACTCCTATAAGCCGAGTTGTCAGAGGTGTAGAGTACCAGAAAACCATACTTGAGTAAAAGTATGAATACCTTACAGTAAAAATTACCCCATTATTTTTACAAGTTACGCCAAGCTACAAGTCACCAGTTCCAAGAAGATTTGTAAAAGTCGTAAAGAAGATGTAAAAGTCATAAAGTATCCAATTTTAAAAGAACCTTAGTATTTTACTGGCACTTTACTTGCACATTTTTATCCAAAACGACTTGTGACAATTATGGTTCAGTAGTAGGGAGTCGGACCTGCAACTCAAGATGCTGCAGGTTTCAATCCCAGTCTGGTGTGTTTCATAACATAATCCTGGGACAGGACACAGACCCCCCAACACCACGGCTTAAGGCTGCCCACTGCTCCAAGTGTGTGTCACTTTATTGTGTGTGTAGCTTCATTGGATGGCTTAATGCAGACCACAATTTAAATACATTCCTTAGTGGACATACTGACAAACAGAATTTGAGGTCAGGTTGAGTGTCGTTCTCAAGGACACTTCAATGGTCATTGCTCTGGGATGCGAACCTTCAATCCATTAGTAACAACTAGGCCATTATAGTATTCATTTATACGTATAAAAACAAACTACCGTATTTGCACGAATATAAGCACCCCCCTCATTTTGCAGGCACAAAATACTCCCAAAATAATTCTTTTTCAAAAATATTAAATACTTAAATTGCTAAATACTTCTCCTAAAATACTTCTTTTTCTTCTTTTAGCAAATGAATTTCTATATAGTTTTACTTAATAAACAAGTTGATTCTAGTGATTGGAACTCCGAATAAGGAAAAGCGAAGACCATCATAGCAAAGACGATCGTAGCGAAGACGATCTTAGTGAAAGATGATCGCAGCGAAGAATTGTTTTGCCCTGTCCAGCAAACCGAGCGTTTTGATTGTGTTTGTTCACTGGAATCGACTCCTTGCCTGTGTTTTCGACTGTTTTCCAACTCTTTTGGACTTAATTTCTAGCTGTTAGTGCTGATATACCAGATGCTCTGTTCCTATATTAATAATGTTTTTGTTCTAACATGTTGCTTTGCCCCTGCTAAGTGACACTGCGTGACTGATATTTCTAAACGTTTTGAGATAACAAAACAGTATTTGCATGTCTGTCTCCGCAACCAATATTTAAAGAAACATGTCACAACGCACACATGTACTGCTGCGTAAAGACAAAGTTGGCATATTTACGCTTATTATCAACGATTATAAACACCTCCCCTCGTTTTTTTAGCCGCTGAACGAGTGCATAAATCGGGGTAAATACTGTAATGGCACCTCTCACTGCACGTCAACAACCACAACTGGAGGGAATTGGTGGAATTAGTTGTGCGAGGTGTTTGGTTACAAACGTCTGCACAGCGTGTTGCTGAGATGTCTGTCTGATGCCGTGAGAGAATCATCTGGGATGAGTTGTTCCTCTTTCTCTCAGTCTGTCTTTCACCGGTTGGCTGACTCTCGCTCCATGTCCCTCGTTAGCTCTAACACACTGTAACGAAACACAATTACTGTTAAGGGGCAAAGAAAAGGCGCCGTGACGGGCAGGATAAAGGAACTTGTGCTGGCAAGGCGCACTGAAGAGGCATTAGAGAGCCACTGTTTCTGTCCAATTCAGCACACACACACACACACACACACACACACACACACACACCCACACACACACACAGTTCAACTAGCAAACGTGCAAGACACACGTACAAGCTCAGGCTGCATATTAAAAATAGTTGCATAAATATTTTTGTATTAACATCTATTTTTATGTGATATACAAAAACTTTTTCCTCTTTAGCTTTTAGTTCAAGTAAGAGGCAATAACCTTTTACGCAAAAAACCTTTTGTTAATTATCATTAACCACTCGATTCTGTTGCTTTCATTTGCCTTTTGTGTGACGTTTATGTTTCACGTTTTAAAAATATGTTGTTTTAAAGTTTTTACATTGCATGTTATTGTATTTTCGATGTCTGTCATTTCTACATATTTTTAATGTTCATGTTGTCATTTCTATCTGCTGCTTTTTCAATGTACTTATGCCTTATATAATGCATTTTATTGTTTGTATATTGTTTTTATCGTTTCAACATACGTTTTATTGTATTTTTAGTGGTTGCCTATTATAAATATGTATAAATATGTCTATGTTGCATTGTTGCTTCTATATACTGCTTTTCCGTTATTTGTATGCTACTTTTTTGTTTTTATATATCGTTTTTATGTCGTCTTTTTTTTTTCTATTAACTGCTTTTTAATGTAATTTTGTTATTTGTTTATATCTTGATTTGTATTATATGTATGCTGTTTTTGTTCGTTCCCATATGCTGTTTTACTATTATATTTATGCTGTTTTTGGCTTTTATATATTGCTTTGTTCTATATACTGCTTTTCCATTATTTTATGCTTATTATATGCTGTTGTTTTGTTTTTATATATTGTTTTTATGCCATCTTTTTATGTTTCTATACACTGCCTTTTAATGTATTTTGTTACTTTTTAAATTTGTATACGTATATTGAACTTTTTATTACATTCATTGATTGATTGATTGATTCAACTTTATTGTCATTGGCAAGTACAAGTACAAGACAACGAAATGCAGTTAGGTCCAACCAGAAGTGCAAAAGTAGCGATTATGTTTAGAAAGTGCATAATGGTGAGGGATGTATGGTACAAACAGAATATACATATGGGAGGCTATGACAGAAACTACAGGGTAATATACAGAAGGGTGGTGGCAGAATAAATATATACAAAAAAAAAAATAGTCATGCAGTTCATGCAGTCTTTGTCTACTGCTTTTCCATTATATATATATATATATATATATATATATATATATATATATGATATATATATATATATATATATATATATATATATGTTGTCTTTAGTTTTAATACTGTATGTATATTGTTTGTATGCTGTCTTTTTCGTTCATATACACAGCTTTTACAACACATTTATGTTGTTATTAATTTATATATTGTGTTTTTAATCGCATGCACGATTATCTCTGTGATGCTGAATCGGTCGCAAACATTTTCACATTCATCACATTTTAAAGCACGTCTACACACACACACACACACGGTCATCACAAAGAATATCGTGAGCAGCGCCTGTAGAAGACGTTAGCCAAGAAAACCATTACGACCAGAGCTACTTGTCACTCAGGCTATAGTTGGCGTACGCAGCCAAGCAGACAATGGCTCTTTGTCTTTGCCCCAGCGCAGACGGCCTGGCTTTGCCTCGGCCACTAGAAGTCCTTCTCTGTTTACCGAGAATAAATCAATCTTTTCAGCCTTTGGTAAACCTCACACCACACCACATTACACCACGTCTGCTAAAGCGGATATATGGAGCACAAACGGCCACTTTGAGATGCACCTGCGTGTGCTTTGATCGGGCTTTTATACCTGTGCTGCGCTCAACAGGACGAGGGTCTTTGACTGAGACGGGCTCAATAGAAAGCTTTGTGCAGCTCTTGATATTAAGAAGGTTGGAGGAGGGGGGTTAATCAACCCAAAATCCTCGTGATGCTGTTTGTTCGTTACTTTTCATTGTTAAAATGCTGTGTTTTAGTTCCTATGTGTTGCATGTGAATTGTGTTTTACTATTACACCATTGATTTCCTGTTCTTAATTCTTCTTATTGTTCCTTAGCTGTTTTTTGTTTTCCAATCGTTAACAAGTCCACGACAATTTGAAGAATCGCAGTTCAACTTCTTCACTTCAAGATGTTCAATCTTTTCGATTTTTATACGTTCTCAAATTCCATTTTCTTTATTATTTTTTCCCCATTGATTTTGTAAGTTTGCATTCTTGATTCATCTTCTCATTTTCAAAGTTTCTCCTTTTCAATTTTTTTTTTATTTTTTTTGGATTCACCCGTTTCATCGAAACAGGATTCAGCTTTATCAATCGTCTTTCCAAACGGCTTCTCTTCTCCTGCTCGTTTGTTGTAGGATCATTTCAATCTTAAAAGCGTCTAGAGACTTTCATATTGAATTGAATTGAAAAATCCTTTGGAAATTGGAAAATATTTATCCGCTGAAATCTGCCTCTTCTTATCCATTGCACTTTATGAGTTTGGCCTCCATTTGTCACCATCTCCATTAGTCTCAATAGTCTCTCAGAGCTGCTCTATCGTTTCCTCGTTTCTACTCGTGTCAAATTGTATCTTTCATGAACATTTCATACATAGAAATGTAGGAAATGTTATCCTTTTTCAGGAAACGTGCTGAGCAATATGACAGAACTTGTGGTTTTATAGTTTAAAATCTTCAGAAGTGGCAGTTTTAGTAAATACTGGCTTATAATGGATCTACATTGTCCTTTCTTTCGCATTGCTACAGATTCACCAATCAATTAAATAAAGGACACATCTTCTCACCTGCTTTAAAACGACTACTCAATCCTACAGATGAAGGAATTCGAATCATTACCGCAATTTCCGCGTTCATATGTTTGTCCGCAACGTTGTGGGCAACATGTTTCTCTTGCGTTGTTCCTCCCCACCCCCACCCCGGCTCGGCCCGACTGTTTCAGCTGCAGGCACGAGGAGGCTTTTGTGACTCTCCCACCTCTTGAGTTAACAGCCAGGGTCAAAGGTCAAAGCAAGACGAATGTCCAGAGGGAGACGAGATGCGATGAGACCCCACTACGCTATGAATCTGGCTCTTTTTGGGCTCCCATTCTGCTCTGCTGGACGTAAACAAATAAACCTGCACCCACACCCTATAGCACGAAGAGAAGGCGAAAAGAAAGAGCGAGAAAAGCCAGCTGTTGCAACCATTGCATCTCCGAGGTGAAAGAAAGCTCATTAAACATCAAGGATCAAGTGAAAGCTTGTAGTGACAAAGCTGCTTTTGTTGAAGAGATTTAATTGGTCATTTGATTGGGGATAAGTACAAGACCAATGTTAAGAATGATTAAAAAAAAACAGCTTAAGATCTCAAAATCAGCTACTAAAAATAAATCATAAAACGATTAATTTGTAACTAAAGTTTATTTAATGTGTAAAGCTATTTTAACTCTTTATAATATGTATTTTAAGCATTCAAATAAAGTTAACGTTTGGATATACTATTCATAAACTATGAATAGTATATCAGAGAAAATATTAATGTAAAACAGTTACATGATTATGTCAATAGTTCAGAAAAATATTAAAATTAAACTAAATGTCTTGGCACATAATCGCACTTCATTTACATTTTAGACATTAAAGCTGTCGTTTTTATTTCTTAAACGGTGTAACTCATTCCCTCACTGCCCCCTTGTGGTCACTCCCTACACCCATTTTTCGAATATTATGGACATAAGACAGCGTTGTGGTTGCCAGATTGATCATCATCTCCACTGTAAGGAATTTAGAACAACCCTACAGCTTCATTAGGCCGTCTGCGAGAGTAAACGGTTCGCAGTATAGCGGCTTGGCACCGTTCCACATGCTGAACGCTTAATGGGGCACAAAGATCCCGATAATGACCTTCCTCTCAGGCACTGCAACCAAGCACGAATCATGGGAACGCACAGCCATTCACACACTTCTCCCGGCCAAGTTTTCACTGGAGACGAGTGGCCTCGGTAAGCGGAGAAGAGACGGGGAGAACGTGCTAAATCTGAGCCGAGAATCCGAAGACTGTTGAGATTAGCAGAGTGATTAGATCCTGTTAGCATTTCCAGAGGTGGCACGGCAGGCGTGAATCTCAAGAGCGTGCGATCTTCAAATCCATTGCTCCGTGATTCGTTCATTACCATGATAATCGTCTTCCATCATGTGCTCGATTCAATCGGCGTTGGGGGCCGAGGCCTTGAAAGAAGACGCTTCTCGCACACATCTGAGCACATCACCGCACGACTTTGTGTAAACGCGGACTGTTGGTGTAAAATATGCGGTGATTAGGCATCACACGACACTCACTGAGACACATGAGCGACTGGAACCAGTGAAACTTCTCGCTCTGGCTCCATTTCCATATCATCTGTGAAGCTGTGGCTTCTCTGCAGCGTGGGCCGAGACTGAACCTCCAAAAGTCCCGTGGGCTTCCTAACTAGACGTCACAAAGGCAAAAATATAAAGGAACGCAGGAAATGTCTAAACTTCATCCAAATTCAACATCCAGCGTCCAGGTTGTGTCACTCACCTGAAGGAGAGGAGAAGTGGAATGAGGACATGGAGTTCCAGGAGTGCTCCGGCTCTGAGAGGACAGAATTACACATTTACTCAAGACCAGTTTCTCCAGTTTGAATACAGTAATGCTCGCTGAGCGGCGTTTGTTGCTCAAAGACCCTTTAGGGTGTGAAAGAGAAGATGTATATGAAATCATTGTTCTCGAACACATGCTGTTCATTAAACTTCTCGTTTGTTTTCTTAGTTGTTCATTGTTGTCTCGTTTGTTTTCCGTCTCTCAATCAAGTTGTTTTTTTTTACTTTTTTGTTTTGTCACCGTTTTTGGCTCTTTTTTGGCTGTTGGGAGACAAAAAATCTTTTTTTTTTTGCAAAAAAAGTGCAAATTACATGTGCATATAAATACATTTTAATGTATTGATGCAAAAGTCTTTTACTTACAAGACAAATTCTAAACTGTATTTATAAAAATGTATATTGTGTTTAAGTGTTTATAATGTATGTTAAAATTTGTACACTGTACTGTATATTTAAGTGTTTACATTTCATATTCAATAAATTTAAAAAATTTGAAATATTTTTATTTAAATGTTTATAGTTTAAATAATGTAACATTGTCTTTTGTGTTTAAATTACTTGTTAAAAAGTGTATGCTGTCTATTTAAACGTTTATACTTTGTGTTTAAATGTTTATATTGATTATTAAAATACTTATGTAAAATGCTTAAATGTTTATGTTGTTTGGGTAAATGTGTATATAGTATATTTAACTGTATCATTTTGCCACATTGAATGTTTAAATGCTACTTCAAACACAAAAACATTCCCATTGTGAAATTAAAAAGAAGTTTTGTGGTCTTCTATTCCAAACGATATGAGTGGAAATAGATTTTAAAATCCATTTATATCCATATATCACAGATCGTTGGTGTAAAGAACTACTCAAGTAGACACCTGACTGCTGAACACTGCCCACGGTGTCTTGACTGGTGGTCTTCGCTTCATCAAAGGAGTCAAACGTTATGGAAGGTATTGTCGGAGACCCCGGCTCATTGTCACGACTCTTCATCCTTCTCTTCGTCTTTGCCTGCACCAAAATCCCAGCATCAATAATTAGCACGTTCTTCACCTCTGAAGGTGCAAATTAAAGCAAAAGCCGATGCTAAAAATGTCAAACAAGGACGTTTTCTAGACTTTCTCCACACCAACTCACTGCACGTGTACCAAGATTTGCTTCACGCACTTTGATTTTAGGACTGTGAGCAAAGCTATTGAGGTTTTTCTTCACAAACAACTTGTAAGTGGCAGAATGGTGGTTCTCCAAAGCAAAGCATCTCCAGGAGGCCTTAAACAGAAGAACACAAGAAGCAAGTCACAATAATAGACAAAAGTCGAGCGTGAAAACTGGAAAAAAAACAAAAACAGCCGAGTGTACCTGTATCAGACAGGCCGCAGCGGGAATCTGTCTGTTGAAGTGTTTTTGTCTCTGTTTCTGCTGTACCTTCAGAGCAAAACCAGAGCCCAGAATTCCCTGCGGGGACGTACGCTCATTATTCTTATTCTCTGGCCTGCTGTGTGAAAAAAAAAATCCTCTGCCCGTTAAACTGCATTGACTTACAGCAGGCAGGGCAAAAAACGAGATGGCAAAGACGGAGAAACATGATGCAATGGTCTTCCCTATCCAGGTCTTTGGGACTTTGTCTCCGTAGCCAATGGTGGTTACTGTCACCTGAGCAAACATGCAAAAAAAGACGGTGATATTCAACACCAGCTGCTCAACATGATCCGATTCATGGCTCTACACCTTCAATCATCCATGCGGGGCTATTGTGCGGATGAAAGGCCTGGGTGGGGTTCTACCTACCACACCCCACCACAGAGCGTCGGCGTAACTGCTAAACTCTGTGGCTCCACTGTCGTCCACTTCGTCTTTCTCCGCCAAGTACACAAAGTAAGATGAAAAGATCAGTCCCAGGAATCCAATGTAAAGAGTCGTGATCAGCTCCTGTAGGACGATGCAGATTATTAATCCAAAGCGATGTATTGTATCTTGATTTAGTTCGACAATGGACCAAGTTTTGACCAAAGTTTATAAGCTTTGACAAAAACATGTCCCTTCGGTGCATCTGTTATTCACAAATACTGTATATGAAGCTTTTAACTAGCATTGGAATTTGAATTCCTTTGAAGTGGAGAAGAAGAGGAAAAGAAGAGCGATAACAGAAGAGAAATAATAATAAGAAAAGCACAAAGAAGACAGAGAAGATGAAAATTCCAAAGAAGAAAATAAAAGAAAAGGAGAAAGAAGAAGAGAAAAAAAGAGAAGAAGAAGAGCAAAAAGAAGAGCAAGAATAAGAAAAGCAAGAAGATGAGCATGAATAAGATAAGCAAGAAGAAGACAAGCAAGAAGATGCAACAAGATGAAAATCCCAAAGAGGAAAAGGAACAAAAACAAGAAGTGGAAGTGAGAGAAGAAAAAAGCAAGAAGAAGGAGGAAAAGAACAACAAGAAGAAGAGCCAAAAAACAGGAATGAGAAGAATAAGAGCACAAAAAAAATCCCAAAAAAGAAAAGAAAGAACAAGAAGTGGAAAAAAGAGAAGAAGAAAAGGAGCAAGCAGACGAGCAAGAAGAAGAAAAGGAAGAAGAAGGTGAGCATGAAGAAGATAAGCAAGAAGAAGACGAGCAAGAAAAAGAGCAAACAGAAGATGAGCCAGAGGAAAAGCATGAGAAAAGCAAGAAGAAGAACAATAAGAAGAGCAAGAAAAAAAGAAGCAAGAAGAATAAGAGCACGAAGTAGAGGAAGGAGAAGAAAAGCACTGAGAGGAAAAATAGAAGAAAGAGAAGAAGAGCTAAAAGGAGTGGAAAAATAACAACAGGATGAAATGAGCAAGAAGAAGAGCAAAAAGATGATGAGCAAAAAGAAATATAAGAAGAAAACAAAGACGAAAGTTTGAGCGAGTAGAACAATCCAACCTAGGTTTTAATTTGTTAATTAAAAAAATGTGGGATATACTGAAGTGCGTTTAATTTCACTCCAATTCAAAAGGCGACAATTATCTTCAGCCATTTTCGAAAACCAGCCGAGTGATGAGAAGCATCGGGCCGTGAACAGATCTCCCACCTGTCGATGTATGAAGACCACCGATCCGAGTAAACGCCATGTTCCTCCCTGTCGATCCACATGCAGCATCCGTAGAATCTGAAGGAAACGAACTCCTCTGTAACATGAAAGCTTCAATTTAGCCGTGCACTGTGAAAGAAGGACCTTCATTTCCTTTTCAATAGCCCACCTGACAGCAGAGGTGGCAAACACCTGACCTTTAGAGCCCACTGCCAATACAATAATGGAGGCCACCACCACAATTAGGTCTGGTGGAAAACAGAACACAGAGAATGTGTGAAAGCCCCTTGAGGAACAATGGAGGCTTGAAGAATTTAACCACACAAACACACACTTCAGCAGCTCCAGGATGTTGGAAACTGATGGATCTACTCACCGATAACTGAGATGGGCTTTCGAGCGAAGCGAAACCGGCCAAGAATTCCAACATATTTGCTCCGGCATCCAGCTGACCACAGACGTACCATATACTCCACACCAAAGAACACCACCACTACCAGTTCCTGTAAAACATATGGCATAATAACCACCAGAAATATAGCTGCAAGCGGCAAAGTTGGGGTAGGATGTGGGTTGAAAAGCAGAAGCATGTGCCAAATCAAAAGAAGATTTGGTTAAATGAATAAGTTCAGGAAAACCTGAACTGAATTCAAATTCAATTTGAAATTAATTTAAAGGAATTCAAAAGAAGATTTTACTGTAACCACGTATAATGACCAAAGTGCACAAACAATAAATATGTAAAATGAGTATTGGAATACTTGGAATACAAAATTTCCCCACTGTGGGATCAATAAAGTTTATCCATTCAGTCAAAAAGAGTTTATTATGTTATAGTACTGTTTCTATATTATAAAACAATAAAGTCCCTAATTACAACAAATATTATAAAATATTTGGTTCTAACAGTTCTTGAGCAAAACACTGACATATACTGAATGTCTATTAAACTATTATTTGAGCTTATGTTTGCTTTATTTGGATTATTTTTGGAATATTTTTAATTATGAGTAAATACTGATGAAATTCATTTGACACTGTTATTAGACTCAATAATTGTCCAAAATAAACAATACAAAATAATAAAGTTTGGAATAAACATTGATAGAACAAGAAAAAAAAATAAATTAGATTTAACTTTATTGTCATTACATGTCCACAAGTACCAGGCAACAAAATGCAGTTTATGTCTAACCAGAAGTGCAATAGCAGTAAGTGCCGCGTATCGGTTAAGAGTAGCAATATACAGAATGTACATGTATAGAGAAGATATGAATAGGATTTTATGAACAGATATTATATTCACAGAAACCATGAGCAAACTAGTTAGACTAGTTAGACAAAAAGCAGACTAGCTCAAATGCAAATTATGGAAAAACACGCAAACTGACGAGTTAAAAAAATGTAGCAATTCTACTCTTTCTGACACAAACTCCTAATAATAGTTTTGACCAAGTCCACATCTGATGGAAACATTCAACCGTAACTAGATGTAGAACTATATTGTACATACAATAGTTTGGAGCCTCGACACAAGCATGTGTGGAAAAAACACACACACAGGACGTCTGGTTCATGGTCATGGCCAACAACAGCAGTTGCCCTTGTCTATTTCATAAAGCAGAGAAAACAAAAGCGGGCCGAGAGTTCCGCTGAGCGCAGGCCCTTTGAGAGCTGAGCAACCAGACATGTATGAGTTATGAGGCTGGCCGGGCAGTCTTCTGTCACCGAGCAGTCTGGAGAGCTGGTCTTGATCGGAGAAGGAGATCAGAAGGAGCGTGGTCAGCTGCCTGGGGACAGTGGTTGGCACAGGGCCGACACGTTCTCTGGCCTGGCCTGTCTAAAGCTCCCGAAGCATGAATTGAAAATAGATTTATCGTAACGTGTGTGGACGTAAAGAAACTGAGCAGTAAAACAAGACAAGAAAAGATGATGTGGATTGAAATAATCAGGTAAACACCAACCAAGTGACATCAAGAGGATCGTGAAATCTAGTGGCTTCAATAATCCAGTGATCCCCAGCCTGTGGCCCGCGGGCCGGTGGAAGTGTGAGATGTTTAACCGCTCTTTCATTTCTATATTCACAGATTCATTTCGTGATTTGAGTCTATTTTGAGGAACAGGCTATGTCTATATGACAATTTTCTACTACAGACCGACCTTGGATGCACTGAAGGACAACTTGTGAGAAAAATCTCAACCAGTTTTCTCCGTAATGAAGAAAAAACCTTGCATCACAGATAAACATCTTTAAACTGTGATGAGAATCAATGTGGCCCAAAAATCCATATATAATCTGTATACATAATCTATAACAATAAAAAATGAGATTGTCAATACGGCCACTAGGGACTAAGGAATCGATTTGATTCTCGGTTTAAAAAAGAAAAAATTGAAAGCATAAGCTATGCCATTTTAAGACTTTTATGCAATATAAAAATATCTGACATTTGTTCACAATGTACCACACACTACATTGTCAAAATCTTATATGTTTTTAATAGCCTTATGTAACAATAACTTATATCTTCAGTCATTTGAAAACTTGTACAAAATAACCGTATTGTACAAAGAGGGTATGACCGTAGCTGTGAGACGCGTTCTACTTTGGATTTCGTAGCGCGGTTCTAGCTCGCTGATTAAATGCCTAAAACCAGAGTATTTTTTCGACAACACGACCGTTGTCAACATAACTCCACACCGGCGACTTCACTGATTACGTTTTTTGAATTGATGATTGTGATTGGGCATGAATTTTCGATCGATTTCTTAAGGAACAGGTCAGACTTCCTTTCGCAGGTCCACAACTGCCACATATTGGATCCAAACCTTAAGAAAAACCTTTTAAATCCTCCACTGCTTCCCCAGATATAACAAACCCCCAACTACACATCTACTTTGTTCCCTTCAGTACAGTCTCGGTTCGTTTACCTGCCTTTTAATTACATCTAGTGTTGTGGTCACACTGACCAGCTGTCATGAAAGGTCCAGGGTGTGTGGCCAGCAGACCACAGGGGCCTTGAGATTGGCTTTAGGGGGGAAGGAGAACGCAGGATCCTGGAGTCAAGGGCCTCCTTCAGTTACCCAGACAATCAGTTATTAATCCAAAGTCCAGCTGGAATGTGGTCACCACGGGTGAGTGGAGGAAAGATCCACTACGATAACAGCCGAGGTCAGGTGACCCGTGTCTTCAATCTCACAAGCGTTTTAAAGATGAACTTATTAAGCACTGCCAGTTCACTCGTATATTTCACATCACTTTGCCATGGCAACCTCACAACAAAGCAAACACAACAGTGCTTCGGTTCCAGCTAATGTCTGTTGTATGTGCACAGTGATGGACTGAGTTTGCGTTTACGTACTTGATTAAAATATACTAAGGAAAATGTATAGTGTTTATGTAGAAATACTATTGGGCGAATGCTTCTTAAAGTTTAAAAATTTACTTAACCTTAATTTGATCTTTTCTTGACTTGTGTTTTTGCTTTTCGTATGATGTATTTTTACTGTATTACTATTTGTCTTATCAGTTCTTGAAGCTTGGTGAATTACGATTTCCTTAAAATAAATAAAGTTTATCTTTCGCTTTGTTGTTTTAGTGTGTAAAATGTTACAATAGTGTTGTGCAACATCTATTAGTAAAATTGTTTTATTGTTGCATCGTTGATATGAAATATCTGGTGGAATTTTGTTATTTTGTTAGGAATTATGAAATTCTTTATAATTGGTACACTACTTTCGATAAAATATATTTTTTAAGTTACGTTTTCTGTAAATTTCAGAGCAGATAAGATACAGTAAGACACCTTATATTTCCCCTGAATAACCATCTTTACATAAAGTTTTTTTTTATTTAATCAAAATTCAAGAAAAAATAAACACAGAACACGTAAAAAGGTTTGTGAAAGATGCTATTAATCAATTCAGTCCATCTTGAATATGGCTTGTCCCCTTATTCGGCACAATTTCTTTGAAAACACACGGCGATGATTAACAAAAGTGCGTGATCACAACCCCAAAGAGAGAAGATTCAGATGTAAATGTGTGAAAACACACAATCTACTGGAGATAGTTTGCTTAACTAAACTTGAATCTAAAATGAATTCCTCCAAATAGGAAGAAAATCAAGTCTCCTTTCTCGGCTAGCTTCATGAATCCAAATGAAGCATCATGAATTTTTATACTTTAAGTTAAAAGTGACCAAGTGTCCAAGTATATTGTCTGGTCACTTTCTCTGGACACTTGGATCACTTTACCCCCACTTGCAGTTTATTGTATTTCTATTGTAATTATTTTTCCATTTTACATCATATTGCATCATGCTGTATTTTATTGTACTTTCACTGTTGTTTTGTTTTGTTTTGTATTTTATCATATTATATTGTTCTTTTCCACATTTCTATTCATTGATGTTGCACCCCCTTAAAAGCTGGTTGATTGTAAAAAGAATTTCACTGCATGACATGCCATGTGACAAATAAACTTTGATTTGATTTGATTTGATTTTGAATCCAAAAGGTCAGTGTCTTTCCACCTTAACTGATGGCAAACACCTTCAGTTGATCTTAAATAAAACGTTTTAGAACAAAATAGACTGTTTTCCCCCTATTTAACATGATCATGATTGAAAAACGCACCATCACAACACAGACAAGGCGGCTAAAGAACTCCATTTCCAAAAGGTAACTGGCCATCAGACACACGAAGAGAAAAACGGTGAAATTGGATCTAAAATAGACTCAAATCTTCCTATTAGAACCTAAAGTGGAGGAAAAACTGGTTTACACTTCAAAAACCAGTCTGTATCTCCACAGTCTAACCCCACAAATCACGACTCATTCATCTGCTGACGTCACGAATCTCAAACCCCTTTCAAGCCCGACGACGACAAGTCAAAGCGCAGCAACAAATGCTCATTAGACAATCACGGCGAATTTAAACGGGAAACATTTCATCATCATAGAGGCCTTTGTCCGTTTACAGTTTTATTGGACGCTGGTTAACACAAGGTCCCTTGTGACAAAGAAAAAGACATCTGTGTTCCGTCCAATTAGGGCAGGGGTGGAAAGACCGTCCTCTCCTCACCTACAGGCCTGATGGAGCGGCATTAAACTCAGCATATGGAGGAAGTCCAGCTTCACGGCGGCGGGAGCGGGCGACTGACGGGTGTGGAATTTCTCGGGCCACGTGGTGTGGCATCCAGCACTCCTGCACACAGCGGCGTCCTGTGTGACTTCTGGCGCCTGCTTCTCTAGCTGCGGTAATGATCCACCGCTGAGGTTCCAGCCCAGAAGTGTGACGGACAATAGACTTCCTCGGCCCGCAGAATAGCCTCAGTTAATGAGTGTGAGACGCATGTGTGTGGCTGCTAATGCGCGGTAGCACTAGGTAGAATTGTTTTTTTTTTTATTTGTTTCATTCTTTTACGCCATGTTGGCACCAATGGCTTTGGTAAAGGGCAATAGGATTTGGGCCAGTATATGAATATGAATATTCGTTCACAATTTTACATTTTAGAACAATTCAAAACCAAACTTTGTTTTTTCTCCAAAAACACTTTTTAACTTTTAACTTATTTTCTGGTCACTTTCTCTGGAAACTTTATCCCCACTTACACTTTATTGTATTTCTATTTTAATTGTTTTGGGGTTTTTTTCCCCCACTTTACATCTTACTGCATCACGTTGTATCTTGTTGTATTTTATTGTACTTTCACTGTTATTTTTGTTTTGTATTTTATCTTATTATATTTTTCTTTTCCACATTTCTATTCATTGATGTTGCACCCCCTTAAAAGCTGGTTGATTGTAAAAAGCATTTCACTGCATGACTTTTTAGTTAAGGTAAGGTTTAATGTGACATGGTATGTCATGGTATGTGGCTGCTGATGTGCGGTAGCACTATGTAGATTTCGTTTTTTTTTTTAATTTGTTAAATTTTTTTACGCCATGTTGGCACCAATGGCTATGATAAATGGCAATAGGGTTTTGACCAATATATGAATATTCGTTCACAATTTTACATTTTAGAACAATTCCAAACCAAAAACGATTTTTTTTACGCTTTCCTAAGACAAATAGCATTAGATACATGACATTATGACTGCATGATTAATAGTTAAAAGACCGGAATCTCGATTCCACCACCATTGCGATTTTAGTCCAGCATTTATTCGATTCAGCCTCAGTGTTCCTATAGAATCAAATCAGTGCCAAAACAATTTGTGCGCAAGCAATCTGATTTGCGTGCAAGCAATTGTCGTGCTCGCGTGCAAATCGAATCATACTTGCACTCAAATCTCTTCTGTTCAAGTACAAATCTTTTTGACGCTTTTTTGACTTTGTCAAAACCGAACCAATTGCAACGCAAATCCTCACCTTCATTCCGCCAACCACGACATGTCCTAAAATCGGTGGCAACATTTTGCAGTAATCAAAATGTTTATAATTTTCTTTCTATTACATCATTACTTTTTCATTACATTACATAATTTTTCATTACATTTACTTACATTTAAAGCAAAGAGTAATACGTCTCATTTCATTGCTGCTTGACGATCTGAGTTCAAGGTTAACTCTTTAAAACTAAAAATTGTGATTTTATTCTAAACAAATAAATCGTGATTCTCATTTTCAGTGATTGTGCTGCTCTACACAACCTATCAAAAGAAATTCTAAAAATGTGATAAAATCTTTCATGTTGACTTCTGATAAAAATAGTAAAACCCTTTGTGGTGAAAACTTCTTAAAAACGCTCCCCAATAAAACCGTCGACTAATATCCACTCCCACTTGGAAACAATGCCCTGCTAATATGGATTGGCGAGGACCGTCACTCAACAACACTGGAATAAAGCAGAACATCTGATTAACGATTAATCTGCGGCGTTTGCATGTGCATTCCTGGCTCTTCGGCGCAATTCGAGCACTTTGCTAGCGGTGAAAAGATGAACAGAAAGGGCCGTGTCTGCTTTTGTTGGCCGCAACAGCTGTGAGACGCGATGTAGAAGGCCCTGCTCATTAAAATAGGGTGTGAACCGGGAGGGGGAGGGTCCCGGCCCCTAAAACAGACACTCGACTTCCTGTGTGAGTATTCTTCTCGCCCCTGTATTAGCATCCACCCATGCCAACGCCGCGGCATTTGACGTGTGATGTCAGAGTTGCTCTTCGCACACAATAGACAACACCTGTCGTCGGCTTGGTTAGGCAACCGGTTGCTCCGGCCCAGCAGCCAATCAGAAGCGAGCAGGCCTAAACGGCAAAATTAACTTGTTATGTGAAGCATCGGCTAATGACAGCGCATAGATTTAATCCTATTAGCGAGTGGTTGGGCTGACCTCTGACCTTCAGCCATCATGTTTTAATCTCCAGACCCCCCTGTTTTATTACGCTGGCCTTTGACAATTGATTCGCCATTGTCTTTGCTCTTCGACTTTGGCTGAACAGTCAGCATAAGCTTGCAAACAGCCATGCCGCATTGGGGACGGTGGCTAATCTGGGCATATGGCGTGGAGGCTCGGGACCTTTGACACAAACGCAAACCATTGTTTTGAACAGGGTATTAGCTTGATTTTTAACAGAACGCACGGATCAGCAAGCACATTAATTACTGGACAGATTGTGATCTGACTACTATAGAACAATTCTGCCGGTGACGGTATAAGCAGCACAGGGCCATTAATGGTTAACGAAAAAATTGACATTGTTGTTTGCATCGGACGCATGACAAGAAAAATAATTGTTAGGTGATGTAGATGGAGTGTATTTTTTTTATTGTATTTAAAATTATTAAATAATAAAATAATTAATTATTACAATAATCTCAAAGCTGCACAGATACTGCTGAGTAATGTAATGTGAAACATTATCTGGGTTAAAATTTGATATAAGAGTACATAATTAGGTGTTGTATTTACATCATCAGTGTAAAAAAGATAATAAACAAAAGTGACAGAGTGGCGCCCTCTGTTGGACAGCATCTGCATAATGATGAAGCAAACTAAATAGGATCAGGAACATTGCTTTAAGATAAGTAAAACTCTGATCCAATAAAACCTATTAAATTATCATATTTAAAATTATTTTTTTATAATAATTATTGAATAATAATAAAATTTATTATTATTATTATTATTATTATTATTATTGTTGTTATTATTATTATTATATAATTATTATTTATTATTATAACTCCAGATATGTTTTTGTCTACAAAACACATTGTTCCAGAATGTTCTATTTGTAATTTCAAGTGACACTCACCACCCAAAAAATGGTTGCGTTAGTTCTTCCTTGATCTTCGTCTGTGGTGGACAACACACTGAGAATCAGGCAAGAAAGCACAATCACAAATCTGCGGAGATAAACGCAAAATGTCACTTACAATGGCATCATTCACAGAAAATATGAAATTTGTTACATACATATACATACATATATACACGCGTATACTTACATACAGTATACACACATACATTATAAATTATATAATTATTACTACTTTTATATTTATTATTATTATTGGTACTTTTAAAACGTACACATTTTTATAATCATATTAAACAATATATATAATTAACACAGGATTACGAAACAGGCTCTTTATTCTGAGAAAATAATAAAGAAAAAAAGAAGAAAAAAAAAAGAGACTGTCATGTCTGTTATTTCTGAGTGATCTTTGATGCTAATAGGCTGCGGGTCAGTATCCATAGTTAAGATGTCAGAGTGACCCGGTCTGTTCATCAACCACACTAGTTAATGTTAAACCCAGCAGCACACGGCAAGATTCAGTAATCACAGATGAGGACAGAATACCACAAACTTACAATCGCTGATTAACGCACAAAAATTACTCTGGTTAATCAGGACACATCAAAACGTGATACTGTTGTCCCATTAAACAGGAATTGACTGTACTTTCCCGTTTAGTATGCCTCCCTTCAAAGGATAAACCCTAGCCCAGATAATTGTTTGAAATCTTCACCAAACATGATACTTACTACATATTTAATAATTAATTTTTGAGAATATTTAAAACCTCAAACAAGTGCTTTAATCCTCCACTCCAAATGAGTGCCTGTTATCAAGTGTAAACACTTCTAAATTAACGCCTGTTCAAAAATTGGTTCAACGCAGGAGATTTTTTATCAGAATAAAAAGCATCTGTATCCATAATCCTATCAGATTTCAGCCTTTTAAATAAGTAAGAGCTCTCTCCAAAAACTCTCCGGGTGCTAAAGAGCCGTGAAAGCTCATCAATATAAACACTCTTGCTTTACTTTTAAATGATCCTGACTCGGAGTGGAATTTTTCCTGAAATTCAACAATATTCTCTTGACAGAGAGAGAAAGAAAGGAAGAAATGCAGAATTGGAGGAAGGGGAAAAGTGAAGAAAAAAAAAAAACCATGAAAGAAAAGAAGATTGATTGAAAGGAGGAAACACAGAATGATGGAGAAAAAAGAAAGGAGAAACTGAAAAGAAAAAAAACCAACTTGAATAGTCTTAAAGTCTTACACACACCTACACACATACACACCATTGACATTTAAGTTGCAAGCCCAACTAAGCCGCAACTTAGCTAGAATACAACTATATAAATAATTCTTTAAAATAAATTCTTCATTATAAGCAAATATATATTTATACGCATATTGTGTGTGTGTTTTGCAATAATGCCTTGGAACAACTGCTCCATCACCTCAATAATTCATGACTCTTCCTCTATTAACAATACAGCAGCGATGAAGCCCAGCTGCCACAAACAAACACAGTCCAGCTGTTATCTGTCATCACCAATTCACAGGAAGGCGATGAAGATGCAGACAAATGCGCACGCACAACCTTGGGCTTAGACGGCTGATTGGCAAAAATCTATTATATTATGTCATCATTACGGCCGAGTGACCTTGAACATGCCGCAAGCAGTTTGAGAGAAAAGATAGAAGTCAATAAACATGCCACAGGCTACTGTACAGTCCAACGAATAATTGATTTGCCAATCCACGATGGTTAGTCAGGGACAGTAAACACAGCGATTGAAAATGATCGCTGGACGGCAATTAAAAGAGTAAAACTGCAGGCTGAGCGGCGAAACAAACGGAAAATTAGGATCTGAAACAATAAAAATAGATTCAGAGCAGGTTAGGAAATTAATTAGGTATTGGAAATATAATAAAGAATGATAAATTATTCATCCACTTCCTCAACAGCTTATCCATTTCGTTGACGGGGAGCTGGAGCCAATCCCAGGCCCTCTTGGAGGCGGGACAGACCCACTGTAGCCAACCAATCACAGAGCAGAAACCACAGGCTAGGGAGACCAAGAGACTCAAACCGGGCCTTGAACTTTTCATAATCATAATCAAAATCATAATAACAACAATGATAGAAAAAAGAATAATGATAATATAAAATCTACAGTAACACACGGTTCTGTAATGCATAAAAAAGGCAAAGCAACAAAAGTAAATAGTATTCACCCAATGTCAATACAAGCCACCGGAGGCAACATTCCAGTTAAACACTTTAAAAAAGGAAGCTAAACTGCACAGCTATGACGCAAAATCCATAAATTAATTACAAGAGATTACTTCTACAGCCTACTTATATGGATTTGCGCAGTGAAAAGGACGTGCGGAGTAAACAGTTTCATTCTCCTCACTTTGTTTGTTTCCTTTCCAGAGCTCGCTATCGTCGCTCCACATTTCGCCGTCCTTCTTAGAAAAGAGTCTGGCAGCGAGACTTGTATCCTGTTAAGACGATAACAAAATAAACGTATGGAGCACAATTACGTCTTTTTTTTTTTTGAGGCGCACGCACGCACACACGTTGGCAAACAGAGGTCACGCTCCGTCGATAAGTGCCTTTGGTTCCCCCGTGGCACCGCCGCCTTTGAAGCAGTGATAAGCATGCGCGCATTCTTGGCAAACGTGCCCAACCTCCCACGTTCTCGCTCAAGAAATGTGACACATTTCCATATTCAGCCGAGACCCCTTAATTTCCCAACGCCGTTAAAAGCGTGGCGGAGTGGTCCAGCAAACCATAAGGCCTCGGGCTGGTATAGTGACAGGTGGGGATGAATTATGCACCACAAAAAAAACCCGAACAGAGCCCGATTGTGCCCTTTAGCGAAGCAGTTAACCCAAATGTTGGGCCCCGGGGAGCAGTTCCAATATCAGCAGGCTGTAGATCACTCTGAATAAATCACACTTGCTAAGTGACCAAATAGCAGTTAATTACAGACTAACCTCCAACCTCGTGTCTAATGATCGTGTTTATGAAATCAGCTTTTGCGCGCACGGAAATGCAGCGTCCGTTGAGTTATTCCGTCAGCCGAGGCTCCCCGGGTGGATTTCCGAGTCCGACTCCATCACACTCAGACTTCCATGGTCTCCTGGCGTCTCTAGCCAACACCACTGAGTCACGGGGTTAACAGAACCACGGGCTGGAGAGAGTCACCTCAGCCAAATTTAGCTGCCAGATATCTCCTCTTCGGCTGCTGGAGATACGCAGCATGAAAGGTGACTGATATCGCTGGGAATATTAGCGGGAGGAAAAGTCACGGCGAATGGATTTACATGAATCTAGTGGAATATTCCCGCGTAAAATGTGAAATATAATAAATCGAACGAGGCGGCTTGAATAAGCGCTGCAGCAGAATAAATCACGTTGATGCCATTTTCCACGCATGGTGGATGTAAACTGTATTTTTGAAGGTTATTTACACACACATACACACACACACACACACACATTTTGCTCTTTTAACCGTTCTAAAAGTTTAAAATGTGTTGTATGCTAGAGATGGGATTTAAAGATCAGTTAGTTCTTAAGGCTTATGTGTACATCACACACACACACACACACACACACACGAGTTTTGCTTACTCAATTGATGTAAAAGTTTGAAAGCCACAAATGGGATTCAAAGATCAGTTAATTAAAACTGGTAGTTAGTTCTTGTACACACACACAGACACACACAGACACACACAGACACACACAGACACAC
>CM051504.1:5535647-5619140 GCA_028031935.1 Paedocypris micromegethes
CACACACACACACACACACACACACACACAAGCTAGTCTGCCTTACAACAAGAAAAAATGCATACAGTAAAGACGTAATTATTCAAGTTTTTTTTTTTTAATTATTTATAAGAAGGGAATAATCGTGAATTGGCTTGTTGGAATGTTCGAGAAATAAACAGATTAGGATAAAACAAACAGTTATCTTTGAACTCACAACCCACACATTCTCATTTCCCCGTGGCAATCTCTTTATTAACATGTGCAAATAAAATGATCAACGTGACTATTGCTGCAGCGAGAGGAAAACCGTTAGTTCGTGACAGCTAAAAAGTGACCTTGAAGAATTGAACAACATTTTTAGGATTGTAAATCACTGACACACTAACACATTTCTCACTCTATGTCAAAGATACTCACACGGTGAAATGATAGAGGAAGCATTTCCAACCAGATGGTCGCTCCAAGAAGTTGTAAACGCTGCCCTGAAGGAAAGACCGGGTGAGTTTCGGGCGGCGCTGATGACGGAGGAGAGACGCCCGGCGGCGGGTGATCACAGTCGGCTCAGCAGATGCCGGCAGAGCCCCGTGGAACTTCACACGCTCCTCAAAAGTTTCGACCATTTCCACGTCTGAAGGTCCAACCGTCCACGAAGACGCGTGATGAAGAGCGGTCATGATGCAGAGACGCTTCGACGCTTGACCTCTCACCTGAACTTGACCAACTTTTGGACTGATGTTGAAAGTTTAAAACTTTTTTTGTTTGCCTCCAAACTCAAGACGCATATTTAAACGACCACAGATGCGTTTGGGCGAACAGGAGCATCATTATGAAGAAAACAGCGCATCACCTGACCATCAGTAGCTTCTGAACCTGTAAACGTGCGCGCGCACTTAATGCATCTGGGAGTGACGTGACAGGAAGTGCCTGTCACGCGCCAATTCGTTGAATGGATTTTGTTTAGTTTTCATGATCTATATTCATCATTTGTTTTAGGCGCTTGTAAGGTATAGGTGCATTGCTAAAACTGATACAGAAAAAAAACTAATAATAAAAGCAATGTCAACTTTTTTTTTAATTCTGAAGTTAAACACGTGTATACATGTAAAGATTGCAGCTACGGTAAGTGTTAAATAATGCATTAATAAGGACACAATTAAGTTGAACTTTTAGGAAGAACGCTGACAAGAGGAGTAATTGTCCTTGCAAAAGGTGAAAGTGCGCATTCATTCAGGATGACCTTGAGTCGCCGCCGCACCCTTGAGAATGCACCAAGGTATTATCGATTTGTGTAGATGTAGCTTTTAATTGCAGTCATGTGGCTGTGACATGATGACAGATACTGTTGTCGAGTGGATATTAAGATAGGCTCTCCTATGAAATCAATTCACACACACACACACACACACCATTGACTTAGACTCAGCCAAAAACTGTATGATTGTCCCCTCAGCCCTAAATTCCCAACTTGACCTTAAATCTGACCTTTGCAGTTGTGGGGCCCAGACAAAGGTCCCCGCATATGCCCATATAGCTACACTTTACTTTAAAACATAGGATTAATGGCCTCACTTTGACCTAAATGTCTGTACGTGCACACAGACACACGCGTGCACACGCACACACACACACACACACACACACACACACACACACACGCACACACACAGCCTTGCACTGTCCTCCAGAAAAGCTCAAACTAGAGCCCAGGGGCCAATCTTATCCAGTGCTAACCCCAGATTTTGCCCTCCAGCCCAAATTGCAGTGGAAAAAAATGAAAGAAAAAATATAACATAAAGCCTTTGATCCAACAGAACCACTGAAGAAAAACATACTAGAGAATCTACAGGAAAAATTGTAATAACACAACAAAGTAAAAAAAAAGTAAATCACCAAAAGAAGGAAAATGACACTGAAACGAATATGCAATCACAAAATGTAACATTTAATGTCAACTTTTCATTGGATGTTTGAGAAACTCGAGTTTAGTGTTTAAAAAAATACTCAAGTTATACAATTTATGCAAACAGAAGCTGGGTCTTTCCAAAGAATAATTAAAAAATACACTAATTTCTATTTTTAACAAAAATGAAACGTCCTTCATAGTCACGTTTTGTTGTGTTAACGAAGAAAAAACGTGATTTTCCAGCTGCAGTTGGACACAGTCAACACTAGGGAGCAGTATTTCGGTGTTCAGAGTTGATTTCTTCATCCTGTCAAAATGCAAAAACATTGTCAGATCACAAACAACTCTTGGAACTGTAGAGCAATGTTCAGATAAAAAAAAAGACATCCCTCTCTGACAAAATGCCAGCTTCAAGGAAAAACAACCCACAGAAACACTTACAAAGCCCGAACATCGTCTTCTTTTTAAAACCCTGCATGCTTCACAAATGGGTCACTTGCTTGTTATTTCTCGCGACACAACACTCCGTCCTGTGCCTCATTCATCAGAAGCTGCGCTATAATTGTAGGTTTATTTAAAAAGGCCGTTTGGTAAAGAGCACCGACATTTACATCCTTAATGTTTTATTGTATCCAGAACACCCAGTTTAAGCACTGCAGAGATGCATATAGGTGTTTCTCCTGACCCAGTTTTTGACCCCTAGAGAGTGAACATCAGTAACATTTGCTAGAATGGCAGCGTAATTCCCAAAGCTTGGAAGCAGGAGTTCAACACAAGCTGGAAGCTTTAATTAGGCCCATCTGCATCCTCCTCCGAGCTCTCTAATGGAGGTAAACTGAGGTATTGGATCCAAATGACAGAATATGGATCCGCAATGATCCATTTCCTTGAGAGAGACGGGGAACAAAAAGTCTATTTTTGAATTGTGTGTGGTTTTAAGCAGATGCTACTGCTACCTCCGGCTCCCCCGCCGAAGGGAAGTGCTGCTGAAATGTCACCGTGGTTTTTTTTTTTTTTAGGTTGGATTTAATGCAATACCTGCGAGCTGGAGCAAAACAATGAACTATTCCATAAAGCAGCTATCGGGTACGTCTATTGATCCAGCCTCACATCCATTACACGTGAAGAGGCTTCTGATAACATGTTTTTATGTATTACCTTAAGGAGTGTGCTTCTGAGTAGAGAGTGATCCAGCAAAGCAAAATTAAGCGTTTATCGTGGCCGAGCACCGACCTGGCTTACCGTCACCGTTCCTGAGGGAGAAAACCTGTTTAGATTATACAACGTTTTAAGAGGATGGATGTGGAACTCGGTTTGTGCACTTTGCAGAAGAGTCTTTGAGTAAAGTGGACTGGAAGAGTTGATGTGCGGTGAGCTGATAAGGAAACGATGTTTGTGTCCACGGTGACTGAAACGAACGTTTTTAAAATATATTCGTAGTGAGGGTGATTGTATTAGATTTGGGAAAAAAAAAAAAACACCCATGAGCATTTTTGATCCTGATGGTGGGTTCCCATCACATCTCTGTCCTGGGATAAACGAATAATTTTGACATGGAATCTTGCTGATGTTTGCCTTTCATGACTGAACTCATTGATCTTCAATCCATTTCATGTCAACTATTTCAACGATTGGCTGGGATAAATCCCCCCGGGCTGTCCGTGAAGCTGTACAAAACCTTGAGCGGGTTCTGATTGAAAGAAAAAATTTGCTGCTGACATCAGGAATACTAATGCAGTTCAAGGTGCTGTGGATTGGAACAGAATGGCTCTCTGGTGCACCTTCGCTTGTCTGTCTCTTCGCGGAGTGTAAGTGCTTTCACCTTTTCTCACCTCTGGAGCGTCGCTGAGGCTATATACATCTCGACTAATGGCGTATAAACGCTGTTTTAACAGCAAGTCACCTTGTTTGAGTAAAGTGTACATCAGAAATAAATGCACTAAAGATGATGGCAAGCATGAGCCTGGAGGCTCGCGTGTCCCTGAGTGATATGGAATATTTCTCCAAAATGCCTTGGGAAAAATGTGAAATTTTACAGTTTTATAAATGTTTTTTTCTGAAACACACACACACACACACACACACACACAAAAAAGCAATTAGAAAAACTTGAAGTACCATAATTAAAGATTTTGACAGTTTTAGGAGATGCAGGTGTGATTCGGTCCCGAGCACTAAACTAGGCAGCCTTTCTATACTTGAATTTTTTCTGGAAGTTATTATTATTATTACTGTATTACACGTGTATATATACTGTATATCATAAGCACACACAAACACACACACACACACACACAGGAAATATATTTCCCATCCTACACATTTAAATGAGTAAAACATGATACATTTTTATTTATTTATTACTTAAATGTACTTCTATCAGAAGCCGCGTTTACATTTCCTTGTAATTTCTGCGCTTAACTTGGGGGATATCACAGCAGACATATTATCTGTGATGTTAAATTTCAGTACATTTCAAACTTCAACAAAATGGTTTCTGGTATTTTGTTAGATTGATTTTTGTATCTAATAGATACTATCTTTAGACTCACTGTCAAAGCACCGTAACTCGAGACCGGATCGCACATCGCGAGGGCTTGAATTTCGTTGGTATAGTAAAAACTTGCAAGTGTAACCTCTGCTCCAACAGTTCTGACATGATCAATGGAAACTAATACAATATTGATTCCTGCTTACACATATGTAGCATAAGATATGGATACATTCAAGGGGAAAAGTTCCCGTTCCTAACCCATTATTCATCACACACACTCACAAGTTCAAGTTCACTGCATTTGTAAAGCGCTTTTCACAGTAACAACTGTCTCTAAGCAGCTGGGTGAAAATGTAAAAATAGAATATTGTTGCTTTTAGTCCATTGTTCGTGGGTGTTTAAGATTATGGCCAGAGAGCAAGCAATATGTGACAGTAGCCAGGTAAACACACACACACACACACACACACACACACACTTAATTTTAATATTTTATTAAATAAATACTTTATTTTAACATGTAATACTTTACTGTATGTTTAATATAATTGTAATTAATTATAACTATCTGAAATTGTTGAATAAAAATTGGCATAGTACTAGAACTGGTTTTGATCAAAGTAATTTGACATGTATTATGATTGTAATACAATACATTGTAATCAATCTTGCACTGAAAAAATGAGTAACAAATTAATTAGTAAAAGAAATTTTTATTAAGAATTGCTATGCTATAAATAGTCAGAATCAAATCAAGATTTAAAACATTTCTTTTTTATGCCGGTACGTTAGAGCAGTGGGTAGCACTGTAGCCTACCAGCTAGAAGAATCCAAGATTCAAGTGAGTATTCGAGTGTCCTGCAATGTGATTGGTTGGCCACCTTTCCAGGGTGTGTCCCACCTTCATGTCCATTTTCCCAAGACCCAGAAACAGAACAACATTTTGAAAAAGGATGTAAGAAAACTGTAATTCTCTGTCCATCTGTCTCTGTGAAGACAGCAGAGGACGTGATCTATATCGAGCCATATAAAGCGCCATAAAGCCGCAGCCATTCAATTGTTATCAGATGGTTGTGAAAAAGCGTCTCGTGACCAGAGTTCACCAGCGTGTGACGTCACAGTGGCTAAAGATAGGGAAGAATAGGTTTTGAGTCATAATTTCTCCCCCAAGACACTTTTCATTCCATGCTGTTAGACTAATGGGATCAGCGGAGAACCACGGTGACTGCTGAACACGCCAGTCTGGGAAAGATCAGGGTCTCACGCTACTGTCACCCAAGCCATCGTGCCACGACCCACGCTGACTTATGGGTTTCCAAGAAGAGGCCGACAAATGAAACATTGCGTCTGATGTGGCTCGGGACATAATTCGTGCCGAGTAGTGATCAATCACTGGATTCATGCAAATGTAGCCTTTGTTTTGTTTATGCCTCAGGAAATCCAAAGTAACACACGATGCATAACAATTACGGGCCTCGTTGGATCCTGTCTGTTATGACAACATGTAAACGAATCTGCAAAGAATGAAACATGGATTTGCTCTTAGTTCGCTGCGGATCAATCTGTAAGGATTTTGCGCGGAAGGCCAGATGCTTTCGCCAAGGCTCGTGGGATGAAGCGGTGGGGTAAAAAAAAGAGGATGATGGCAAAATTGGAGTTGGTAATGATGAATTCTTCATACCAACTCCCCAGTCTGTGATCCTGAAGCACCTTTAGCCGTCGGCTTGTTCTAGCACTCCGCTCGAAGAATTACTACTGGGAATCCATGCTGCCTGCTGCCATTAGGCTGCACGGTGTTACTTTTCCTCACGTGCTTGACCACACATTACTTCTGCATTTCCCCAGTCAAGAGTAATGACATTGAACAAGGTCATTGTTTCCCACTGTAGAGCTTGGCGACACTACGCCCTTATACAGTATAATACTTATAGAGTAGTGCACTTCCTTAGACATGGGCACTGTGTACCACTGCCACTTTACTCTACTCGTGCAATATCTATCTAAGCTTCTTTTGCACATTCTGTTATTTGTATTTTTTCCTTTTGCATTGAATTGAATTGAACTGCTTTTATTAGTCCCACAGTGGAGGAACTGCATCTTACAACAGCAGAAAAAAAAAGATATGTGAGATATAATGTCTTTATATGTAAATATAGATAAAAACACATCTTTAAAATTAATACATATACAAAACAATTATAACAGTGGTGTAAAGTACTTGAGTAAATGGACTTGGGTATTTTATTCATGCATTTTTTGGCTACATACTTTGTACTTGTACTGAGTATCAAACATATAAGATACTTTTGCTCTGTACTTGACTACATTTGTGATGTAGTATCAGCATAAATAACACAAAAAAGTCCTCAGGTTAATTGCGCTCTTGAATATTTTGTCGTATTTTTTGTGTCCTTGTGTTTTGTGGTATATTTAGATAGACCTTATCTTGCCATTTGTATTTTATGTTATATTTAGATACATTGTACTTTATTGTAATGGTTTTTTTCAGTGTGGATATTTGTATTTCTTCCTTTGATTTCACATTTTTCTTTTTTGCACCAAACGGCGTAGCACTCCGAGTTTCATTGTAACCCAGTGATACAATGACACAAAAGCATTCTATTCTATTATACGTTTATTATTTCTCACTGTACGTCCTATATGTAAAGTGAACGGGGAAGGAATCTGAACCAGCGTCTGATTTTATTTAAAAACCCTTCCTCATTTCAATGAGAGGCCAGATCAATCCGTCGCACTTAATCCAGCTTATGAAGATTCATTTCACCACATCTGAGAAGGGAAAAGAGATTTTTATCCTCCTTCAAGTGGAAGAGCTAAGCCAAGAATTTGATGTCTAGATAACTTGCCATCAAGGTGATTCTGTGATAAGGGCAAGATGTGACATTTAGCACATGACAGAGTTTGTCATGCTCGTTGCCCTTCTAAACACCTCATCTGAACCTGTCTGTGAAAGTAACTAGACACATTTAGATTGGAAAGGGCTTTTGTTCTGTACTCGGACTTATCCGTGTTCCGTTTAAGCTCCATATGACTAACCAGAAATATGTGACGCGTCAAATACCCGTCACTAAACACATGACTGCTTTGAATGTAATACCCTTTCATCTTTACATCAATTATCTAGTCGAAATAATACTTGGATTGGTTTTTTTTGGGTCAGATTTTCTGTAGCAAAAGAAGGAAATTACATGAGTTTTGTAGTATTCAAAGTTTTTTGCAGGGAGAAATATCACAGGAAAAATTCAGAACGGAAATTAGGAACAAAACTCTATTTTTCAGTCACACACACGGACACACACGGACACACACACACACACACACACACACTAATCAGAAAACACAGTTTGCTTTGTGATTTCCTTTCGCATTGAAAACCAGGAAGCCAAAGAAAGCCAAGCAAGCCTGAAGAATACCAAATGAGATTTGACATCTTTAAGCACGAGGCGGCTTGAATTAACACAAAAGTGCTCTCTAGTGGTAAATGCAAATGGTTTCTGGCAAACATGTTGCCTCATAAGCTCGCTTTTCTTTTGTTCTGTTTATTAAAAGAGAGCATCAATTATGCCTCCAAAGCCGTAAATGTCAGATCAATGGGAAAAAGAAACCCCAAAGTAAACACAACAAGGGCCGCACTGTTTGCTGAAAGCTTTATTTGTGACGGTACGTCGGAGACACTTGTGAGATTCGGCTGAAAGATTCGTTGTGATATATGCCAAAGAGCAGTAGATGAACCTGTTTACAACCCAGAAAAAAAAAGCCAATGCAGAATTGTGCAAATTTCAACAGACAGATGCAGAATTCTATCAGCCTACAAAGTCCCCACTGTCAAAGCTGCGTATGTCATGTCCCAGATAATGAGAAGAGGAAATTCATGGCATTCTGCCTGGGATCACAATCATTTGAGAAGGCTTAAGCTATTGAGAGGCATGAAATGATATAGAGTTTTGGTATTCAAAGATCAACATGGACATAAATAACGATGTAGGGAGATTTTTAAAAGGATAGAGCGAACAAAAAGAAGGTCTCTTCGCTTAGAGGCACACAAGAGGATTAATGGAGCTTGAAATATTCATTTTATTTTTGAAATTACGGCTCGGACAAACCTACGAGAAGCATCGGAATTATAAAAATAAACGCTGAGCTGGAAAATAACGTGACATGCTTTTTGGTTTCCAGTGTTTTAATAATGTCCATGCGCTTATCTAATTTGGTTTGTGGTGTTCAGAATCAACATAACTGAGATTATTTCAGTACATTTGGACTGTGGTGGAAAATATGTGAATTGCAAAATGGAATTCAAAACATGAACTAAAACTTCCACATGTTGCTTAAACCGCTTTTCCATTTTGGATAGTGGGATCCAATCTCACAATACCATTGAAGATAATCTCAGTACATTTGGATTGTGGAGTAAAAACAACTCTTGTTTGCATGAAAGTCCTCGGGGGTTTGGGGTTTTGTCCTACCACACAAAAACATCTGTGCAGGTCAATTAAAACTGTAAATTAGCATCTCGGTCTTCACTCCAGAGTTGCCTGGGCTGGATCCAGATTCCTGTGACCCAGAAATGGATGAATTGGTGTGAAAACAAAGGAATGGATATGTTATCAATCTGAAGCACTTATTGGTTTCCTGTGGCCTGGAGACAATATCCGGCTTCAATTGGTGATTTTCCACCGTCTTGCCAAAAGCAAAATTGCTAGTGTGTGAAGCGCTGGTTGGGAATCCAGGTTGACTTCCGGGAATTTGGCTCGGATTTGGCCACTGGGTCAGCCGGGGGCTTGAGATAAGGCAAAAGTGAGATTTATGGTTGTTGGGACTAGGACCCTTTAAGAACCGATTCTTTGTTGAAAACGACTGTACTCTATTAGGAAATAAAACACACAACAAGATGGATTAAAGTTCATTACAAAAGTACCGAGCAGTGACACAGACTGAGACCAAGCTTCGCAACCGTTTCCTTCAGATCTCTCTCAGCTTCTGTCTCTGCTCTTCAGTTTATAATCTTTATTCAGAAGAGAAAAAATCATAGACGTAACAACTGTTACGCTCAAGCCGAATATGTGATGTTGAGAAAAAAAATCACCAAATATAGTCATTGAGAGCGTGAAGAACAATCTCAGGATGCCGTATCAGGACATTGCATAGTTAGGAGCAAAGAGAAAGTTACGGGAAGTTTGCGAGACGTTTGCCTACTTCAAGGTTTTAGTACTGCTCAAATCAGACACGCGCACACACTTAAAAAATGTCAACACTTACCTTTTTCAACTGTGATTCAATCTTACTTAATATTAAACTTTCAAGGCATTTTAAAACTCATTTTCTTTAACAATGGTTTATGATAAGAAACTATTTTTTATAAGATAAGAAAAATCTTTGTTTGCTGGTTAATATTGTCTATTTCTGTCAGTTTTGGATCAAGTCCTTTTCCTAAACCTAGACTACCTTCTAGTCTTGCTTTAGTTTCTGTATTTTAGTTCTTGTTTTACTCTTGTGGCAGTTTTTGGTTTGTTTAATATATTTTCATTAAAAAAAAGTCTTGGCCTTTGGGTCAGTCTACGTATTCAAGTCTCCAAGAGCGGGATTTTGTGAAACATTTCACATTTTTATTTGATTGTTTTATTAACCCAGCGCATGAGATGCTTCAGTTTTAATTTGCATATTTTTAAAAGTGTATTTACTATCAGGGCTTTGTTGCTCTGTTAGCTCAATATGATTCAATTAATTTGGGTTTATGTAGCAAATTATGTTTAGACAATAAGAAACAAAATGTCATTTCCAAAGCTTGAAAAAACAAACAGTGTTTCATTCCCACGCTGAAAAATAAAAATTCATAAAATTGTAATCGAAAAAAAAACATGTTCACAATTTTTCGGTGTGTATTTTTTTAATTAATGAATACTGCAGTACAATCATTATTTTGCTTTATCTGAGCTTGGGGAACTGTGGGTAATGTAGTGTGACGTCATTGTAGAGTGACAAAGCGTAGTCGTTTCAATCAATAAATTGTGAATTATTCACCTCAATATTTGAGCTAATTGTGCATATCAGTGGAGAAAACAAACACATGCAAATGATCTAGTCAAAAATGTGTCGGAATTTGACGCATGAGGAATTTGTTTAGCTATTATATATCTGCAATCATTGCATGTGTATTTAACCCTCAACATTAGTAACCAATCCATCTCCCTTCAAACAAAAATCCAGCTTTGCCAATAAAGAGCAGGCTGTTCAGTTCGCCGTGCGTAATTCCAGGAGATTTCAAGGAGAATTCAATTAATCCAGCAACAGTGTTTTCCTTGCTTTAGGCCGGACAGCAATCCATTTTTCATCACCATCCGCCGAGCAGTGAGTGATAAATATGTCTCCTCAGCACCACGGGGTGGAATCGCTGTCCTCCATTTCATCAGCACCACCACAACCGGCCACGTTTCACGAGCTTGTTAACAACACAATTACACCAATTAAGTCCAGATTCGACGCAGACATTTCTGTTAGCATCTGCACCGCGGCACTGGAGGAGAAGTTTGGCCCGAGACTCTCCTCGGCTCAGCTGCTCCTCTGGTGACATGTGCTGCCGCAGAGGAGAAGAAAAAGTGGCTGGTCCACAGCGCCCGAAGACTCTCATTACTGACACCACATTGCCGTCATGCCTGTAGGCTCGGTGGGCTGCGGAGGTCCGCGCTCGCTCTTTTCACCCACTTCCTGTCTCTCGTAGGGGTCCGTGTCATCTGATTCGCACTTGCCGCTTCCAGACAGGGGCTTGAAACAATGGTGTCTGACATTTGTGTCAAAGACCTTGAAAACGTTGTTTGTTTTTGGAGTAGAAACATGGGACCCTCAAAACGTTGCCGTTGTAATTATGTCAGTCATCTTTCCGAGCAGTGTGTAAAACCTAAGGGTGAGCTGCTGCCCGAGGCTGACCTCTGACAAACACGTTTTGGCATGAGTAAAGAGTAATAGCCTGAGACAGCTGTTTCCTTCATGCCGGAGTTATGCTTTTTTCTGTAAAATGATACTTGACAACCGGCTCTTGCTTTATAGGAAGTGAGTTTAGGGTTTTATGGGCTTTTAAAGGACGCGAGAGTGGCTGTTTAACAGTGGTGTAAAGTACTTGAGTAAAAAGACTTTGATACTTAAGTGTTTTTGGCTACTTTGATCTTGTAATGAGTATCAAATAAAATAAAAATATGAGCAACTTTTACTCTCTACTCAACTACATTTGTGATTGAGTGTCTGTACTCTTTGCTACACTATATTTGAATGGACACTTACTCGCTACTTTGTGATTGTGCGTGACAAGTCGGAATCTTTGCCTACCGCGGAAAAATTCTTGGAGACACGAGGTGTTATCGCCATCTGCAGGATGCTGATGGTACTGGATGTTGTTTATGAGCACGTGATTTAGGTGCACTTTTTTGCACTTGAGTTTCACTGTGACTGATTTTTTTGTTCATTTTTTATTGCATTTTGTTCTACCATTTTGAAACATTGAGGTGTTGCATTTAATTTCAACATTAGGAAATAAAAGCTCATAAATAAAGCATTTCATGTTTTTTTTATTTCTTGGGGGGTTTTTTGCCTAAATTTAGTAAAACTAGTAAAACTATTAAGTTATTTAAAAATTGGATACTTTACAAATTTTACTCAAGTCTTCTTGTAATTGCTGACCTGTAACTTTTTTCATGTAACTCAGGTTTTCAGGTACTCTTTACAACTCTGCTTTATAGGAAGTGAGTTTAGGGTTTTATGGGCTTTAAAGGACCCGAGAGTGACTGTTTAGCACTGGGAGAGATCCCGAACCCAGATAAACAGTGTTAATGGCGGAAAGCTGGCGAATCATTGAATTATTAAACGACTTAAATGAGGCTAGAAAGGGTTTCCACTGGATGTGAGAGACTCGCCGCAGCCAGAACGTTTGCTTTGTGCTTTCTGCAACAATAAATTGATTTGTGGTATTTCAGATCATTCTGGTGATTATCTGCCGGCTTAGGCATGGTTGGCTTGTTTGCTCATAATAGATTTGGTAGTAAGACAAAAACTCTTGAAAGCAGTTCAGGATTAATTTTGTCAGAAAGAGAAAGAATTGGTTCCACTTCAAAAGCAGACGCATCAGATGGGTACAACACATCATTGCAGTTGATGTGCTCATATACAGTCGATTATGGTTAATCGGACCACATGGGAGGCCATAATTTGGTCCTAATAAGGAAAAGTTGAATGGGTTTTTTTCATAGCCACTAGGGATCGTATCAAAATGTGCTCTGCATTTACCATCCAATGCAGTTACAAACACAGTGAAGTGAATACACCCCCCCCGGAGCGGGTGAACACAAAAACGTTCAAATTATTCTGTGTTTACTTGGACTTCAAATAGCGAGAGAGAAAGAATAGAGAATGTCTTTAAAGTCTTTTTATCAGTGGGTTGCAATGAAATTGGGAGTGCTACTCCGTTAGGTGCTAAAAAGAGAATGTAAAATCAAAAAGATAAAGTAAAAACATACACACTGAATAACACCAAATATAAATAAACATCAGAGGTGTAAAGTACTTGAGTAAACTTTTTGTACATTTTGTAAATATAGTAAATATTTTTCTACTTATTAGTATTTTTAGCTACTTTGTATTTGTACTGAGTATAAAAGATATAAGCAACTTTTTAATTCAAGCAGTCCCAATAAATGCACGCAATCAATAAAGTACAAGTACTAACACAACTCCAAATACTATGCTCAGTGTTTCAATGTCTAAAAAGTTTTTTCCAGTTTCTTTACGCATTTATCATACTTTTTCTTCTAGAATCAATTGTATTATACATATATGTATACATATTCTATGTTTACAAAACGTACAAAAATGTTGACTCAAGTACTTTACATCTCTGATAAATACAAGATATCAAAATATAACACAAGAATACAAAAGGCAAAATCCAGTATACCTGAATATAAAACAAATATAAGATTTCAAATATGACAAAATATAAAACAAGAAACAAAAGGCAAAAACAGAATGTTCTAACGTAACAGTATATAGCATTGTGGTATATTTGCAATTTATTTTTTCTCTCTTGTTCTTTGGGCCTAAAAAACACAATTTTGGTCCAAATAAGCAAACAATTTTAGGTTTAGTAAAACGTCTTTCGATGCTTCAAGATTTTGTCCAGAAAAGCAGCTGATCCAATTGTATTTGGAATTCTTGACTAATTTTGGAATTATTTTTTTTTCTATGTTTGTACAAAGCAACTGCGGAATTCTCTCCACTAATGTGCACGGTTAATCCGAATATACAAACTCTTTTTTCGTACCCAGCAATGTCTACTTCCAATCTAAAGATGCCACCTTAGACAACTTGGGTTTATCAATAGAGTTTCTACTAGATAAATTCCGTAGTGCTCCTCAAGGATGCATCCACACTGGAATGGATGGGATCCAGTAACTGCCGGTTGCTGGCTCTCTCCATCAGCCCTGCGGAGGATCCATCAACAGGCCACCCATGTATGTGCAGCCTACAAACATCTTTATCATTCCATCCATTAACAATTTTCTCCACTAATGAATTCCCTGGAAATGTGCTGTGAAACTTGTGAGTCAGCAATTGCTTGAGAATGCAGCCTTGGTTCAGTTCATATTTACTAAAGTACTAAATTCCTCCTGACACTAGGGAGAAATCCCGAATCCAGATAATCAGTGTTATTGGCGGAAAGCTTTAATGATAAAGCCATCATGTATGATTTGATGATTCTATTTTTTTTTAATTGCTTTACTTTAATCCAATCAAACTGGAGTTGGATCTGCCACACAAGCTTTTTCAGGTTAAAATCCCGAGTTGGTTCTACAATTGAGTGTCCTTGAGCAAGAGACTGACCTCCACATGCCCCCCCAACCCCACGGCTTAATGCTGCCCACTGCTCCGGCTTTGCGCATGTTCATTTCACTGTGTGTATGTATCTTCAACAGATGGGTGAAATGCAGAGCGCAAATTTGAATTCAATTTGAATTATTCGTGGAGTTATAAATAATCGGCATCACTAACAACTTACTTACTGTTACTTTACAGTAACAAGTAATCTAACTTTTGCAACAGTTACAATTTTTTTACAGTTACAATCATGTGCAATATTTGTGCAATATTTTTCTATTTAATTATATTTTTTTCATAACAAACAACAGTTTTATTATAATGTAAATATTTATTTTTAGTTTTTGTGTATTTATTTTTATTTTAATTTAAAAATGTTCTTGTATATTTTGGAACAAGAGGGAAGAAAAGACGGAGTCAGACCACACCTTTCCTCGTTTGTCATGTACATACTGGCGATATTTTGCTACTTGTTTACATCACATTTTAATTTGCACTAGAAAGAGTGTATATTTATGTTATTATATAAGTTTTGTACATTGTTAAGTATTATATCGAGAGCAGATAACTTTTTTTTAAACTGTTTACTTTTGTGAGAAACAAAATACGGTAGGCCACAGTACGTCTACCAGTTGAGTGACAGTTATGTTCATTTATTTTTGGCACATTCCTCAATAATTTAAGAATAATTTATATTTAGACTTATTTGTTGGCCAGATTGGTCTGCGCAATATTTACAAAAATATATTGGATTTGATAGGTGTCTCTCATATTGTTCCACAGCAATATTAAAATAGTGTAAATTAAAGTACAATGCTTTGTAATAATAGTGTACATTTCATTCGTTCAATATTGAAGTAGTTACTTTCTCTGCTAATTAATTACTTTTATAGCGATGTAACTCAATTACTATCTCAATTACTTTTTGTGAGAAGTAACTAGTAACTGTAACTAATTACTTTTTTTAAAGGAACGACCAACACTGCCGCTGCTTCAGCTACACTACTGAGTGTCCCCGCTATCACTTTGGATAAAAGTAACCAAGTAACCAACATTGAAAACTTAATCCGAATCACATTCGCCAGTTAAACAGAATGTTCCGCTTTAACAGACAATTCCAAAAAAGGCTGAATGTCGTTCACTCATTGAGAGCGTTTCCTGAAGTGTCTGGCTTAAAGGCAGAAGAAGAAAAAAAACAAGATATAGAAACTTGCCAAAACACTCCTATATAACCTCATGATACTGCATTGAGGCAGCAGTAAATTCTGTTTGCCCCATGGTGCATTTTAATTGGATATTTTATCCGCCATGCACAGATGAGCTTCTTCATTTATCAACTGACACACACAGCTGTAATGGCATAATCCCTGGAAGACACCACTTACCAGCCATAACCCATTCTGAAGCATGTAATCTCTCTCTTGAAAAAGAGGGTTCCTCCTTGCCAACATATTATTAGCAGGAGAGCGGTTCATTTGAAGGAAGCTAAAGGAAGCAAGGCATCGGAAGACGGGTCCTGATGTGGTTTGTCAATGCTCGGTGGTGCTTGGCGTCTGAAATACGCTGCGTAACTGACAGTGGGAGTGACGGCTCTAATGGAACTAGGACAACATGCATAAAAACAACTAATTGCTTACAAAGTGTGAATATCAGGTGGAGGCAGCGGGGAGTGAAATCTAAATTAGGAGGGACTCTTCCTGATCGCGGAAGAATGTGTTGATGGAGTTGATTGCGAGTGTGAAGAGCGAAACCTCCGAGGGTTTTTCGTTTTTTGATAAAGAGACACGTGGCGGATTCACTTAAGTCCCACACGTTGTTTAAACACAGTGTGGCTGAGGCCTGAACTTGTCACCGCAGGTACAGCTCGCAGTGGGAGAGAGGAAAATCAATATCTGCTTTTGGTAACACAATTCTTAGCATGGTCTGAGGAGACTTTAAGAGCCTGGTGACTATCACGTCTGCGTCCTCAAATGTTTCGCTTCTGTTTTTGTAACACACACACACACACACACACACACACAAACACACACTGGTCTTCATTTATCAATCAAATTGATCAAATTGCATCTATTCTATTATTATTTACTATCATCATTATTTTAATATTTGCCTCCTATTGTTTTCTTGTTATTTTTTTTATTATTATTATTACCACTTTATTTTCAATTATTATTACTTAGCAATAAGTAGTATTACTAATAATTCCATATTGTTCATCAGTAATACATATTATTACCAAAAAATCTATTACTATTATTACTAATAATTTTCAAATTGTTCCCAAGTTAGAAGAGAATGCCTGAATGCAAAAAACAAATAAAAATCAGAGTAGATTTGTCAGATCTATTTAAGGTTCCTGAACAATTTACTAATTAAAGAGTCGACTCAAAGTGTCGTAAGCAGTTTTTTTTTTCTTTTTTTTTTTTACCAGAAACAGCAAATCTTAATATAGCAATTAATAATTGTTGCTTTTAAATCGTACTGTAGAAACGTTTTTTTCTGGTACTTCTAACTATTGATTTGTGTCATTTATATTTATAATATCATGTATTGTATTTGATTTATGTATTTATTATTTATACTATTTATAGAGTACGCTGATCAAATCTCAACTCATTGCATAGTTAGTGAACATTTAAATGTGTTTAAAAAAAATAATATACTTTAAATACGTTTAACTCGGACAGTGTAATCTAGTCTCATAATTTAAATAAATTAAAAAGGTTGCATTGAATTTAAATTACATTTTTTACATTTTTAAACTCATTTTTTACCTTTTCACAGAGTGAAAGCGTTCATTGATTTCCTGGCCGTGCAATCATTTTCAGTCCAGAGCTTTTGCACGGTGGGCGCTAAATGTATTTATTTTTATATTAGTTTACGGAACTTTTTTTTGTAGACGAACCTCTTTGTAGATGAAAGCTGTAGCGAAATTTCAAGACCTACCTTTCCAAGAAATTGCCCGACTGCTTTTTGTACAGCATGAGTAATATAGTCTGCGGGGAGTCATCACATTTGAAACTCCTTAAAATAGAAAAGAAAAGATAAATAAACCACATTTTTTCGGGAGAAGTCACATCCAACACGGCATTGTGTGTGTCTGTGATGTTATCTGGAAAGGCTGATGGAACTCTGGGTTGCCTCCAACCTCATGAAAAGCGCCGCTGACCTTTCATTCAGGAACCGTGATGACCATAGGAGCTATTTATTTGATAAGTTCGAACCCCTGCTGGAAAAATGGCATTTTTTTTCAAAGTCCAGTCCTCTGGTCACCCGAAAAGTATGGTTTAAATGCTGATTGAAGCCAACTATTCAGGCGCTTCCTGTTCGTCCCACAGGTGCTGGCATTGCTGACCACTGCTTCTTTGTTTCGTTCTCAAGCTGGAGGACAAATATATATAAAAATGAAAAATAATACTTGAAAAACAAAGGCAGGAAAGGTTAATGTATTCCGCGTTCTCACATTGGTAAGGGAACCCATGCACTCGTCTGTACCCTTCATTTGCATTAAAATACTCTACTCTCCCATTACCACCCATGAGAAAATGAGTCCGTCAGTCGTCATTCCGCCATCCTTACATGACTGTCGGTGAATTTCCCCGATGCTAATTTGCCCTGTAGAACAAATGTTTTATTAAAGCATCTGCTTAGAGGACGTCATGTTGAAGGACGTGTAGAAACGTCGAGATAGTGGAAGCCACAGCTACTACTGAGCAGATAGAAGAACTCCTCCTACTATTCACTCCACTGCTATTGTAGATTTGAGCGAACTCTTCGGGTTCTTTGTCAGCAGAAATCTGAAGACTTCAGCAGTAAATCCTCCGAGCAGCTGCGGCCGTTCCAGCTGACTCAATAGACCCAAACACAAAGTGTTATTCCACCAAAGCCTTCAGCCCCGGCATGACAGTTCCATTATTTCCCTTCCTTCTTCTTCATCATTCGGCAATCGTGTTTTTTCGCCGGCCGTCTGGAATTAAATAATTAACCACGTATAAATAATGAACACCAGTGTATTTTTACTTTTCATTCGTCGCCTGCTGTGTCTTCTCAGTAGGGGCGTTGGAGATGTAATGATGGATGCTCATCCACTGGTCTGGTATGTTTCTTGCTGCCACCAAATTTACTGCATGCATTTGGGTTGATAAGAAGGAAGAAAGACGGTTCGCGGCTTATTATTCCACTGTTTATGAATCAGACATGAATTTTCAATGTGTCACTGGCAGCAGTTTCATAAGCCTTTTGTATATGCAAAGTATGCATGTATAACACACACACACACAAACATTGTAATAACCCAATCATACTCCTAAGGTACAACATCCAGTTATTATCAGCACTGCCTTTCCATGTCTGGGTCACAGGGAGCTGCAGCCAATCCCAGCAACTCTGAACCAGAAGGGAAGACACACCCCCTGGATTGGTGGCCGACCAATCACATAGCAGGACACACACACTCACATCATAACATATTTTTTCGACGCTCATTGCCGAACAAAACCTGATTTCATTACCGTCAGAGGTTTTACATCACAGGCCTTACATTAGCAATGTTGAATCTACAGAACGCTGCAATTATCCTCCTCGCTGCTGTTAGAAGTGTAAGACAAAGAAAGGCGTCTTTTCCTCCAGCCAATTTCAGGCCAGCGCTGGTTCAGCACACAGTGTACATAGAGGAAGACAAAGGTATTTTTTCTGTCTGTAGGAGATTTACCAAGTTTCAATGTGCCCCTTGAAAATTACAGTGTATGGATTGCTGGTAATTGTGTGTTTGAGCTGGTTTTAATCTCCAGCTGAGAAAAATCTACAGCACCCTCGCTGCTCTAATTATCATCCAGCCAACGATCTTTTCCTGTTAATTAAAAAGCCCGCACATTTTGTTTTTCCTTTTCCCCACTTTTGTTTACACTTAATTTCACAAGTGCAACGGGATGATATGAAAGCGCGCAATCATGGCTGCTTAGTCATGGGCACAAAATGAATTTATTTACAGTAGAGCTGCACGGCGGGATGGGGAAGACGATAACCGGGATGTTTTTTTTATCAAACTTACAATCACAATTAACAGTTGCGTTTTTTTTTCTATCTTGGTAAGAGATGTTACTTTCCTCCATGCTTTTATTACACTTTACACTGTGCTAATTATAAAATATTACAACTATACGACAGGTGTGGTTGTGTGCTTTATTAGGGCTTCTGACAATGTTTTTTTCTCCAAAACTGTGCATTAATTTCCTATGAGCTGCACGCATCTGAGTGAACACGTACAGATGTTGTAAACAGATGGTTTCATTGGGTGCAAACAGAGTTTGCCGTTTTTTTAAGCTTTAGTTTGTTCTCTACACGTCTTTGCAACATTTTTATAATTATGGAGCAGAATTCTCACAATTGTCCCATTATAAAATATAATTTACAATGATTTATTTTTTGAGATGAGATGAGACTTTATTAGTCTCACAAAAGGGCCATTTTGGTGTTTACAGCAGCACGAGACAAGAAATTAGGTAGGAACAATAAAACAGAACAGTAAAACCTGTAATTTTTTACAGGTTTGGGAAGTTAACAGGTTTGTTAACTTCCCAAAAGAGAAGTTAACAACACAATTGTGCAAATAAAAACAAAACAAAAAAAAAACGGGCAAAAGGAAAAAAACAGCAATAATGGTGCAAATTATAACAACATTAGTGCAATCGTGCAGCAACTGTGACAAGCGTGCGCGTGCGCGTGAATGTGTATGTGTGTGTGTGTGTGCGTGAGTGTGTGTTATATGATAAATTGTGACTAGAACAAAGTTAATACATGAAAATCTATAACACATAAGTATTGTATATGTTTATACTTTATGCATGATTAAAATACGGTCAATTAAACAGTCAATCTTATTGAAAAGAATATACGGTAGTGTTGTAAATGGAATTTATTCTACTATCGAATAATTTTTCATACCTTTTTTAGATCAGATAAGACTGACTTTTCTGATTAAATGGTGGGAAAATTCCAATACAGTTATTCAACAGCAATAAAATAAAAAGCGACACACAGTACAGACAATGTGGAAAATTCTTCAGATCAAAGAAATTGTACGGTACGGTAATAATAATAGATAGTTTATATAATGAGCTAAATACATAAAAATAAATGTAAAAGTCTAAACCAAAGTGACTATACTGTTTATATATACACAATATACATGCACATATACTGTATAGACACACATCATATACCTGTACATCAAATTCATTATATGTAAATCTCAACCAAACGAAACGCTACGTTTGATAATGACTCCTGTAGAAAGTCCCAGCTGTTTGCGTTTTAGCGTTTAGACCTTTTAATCAAAGCCAAGGCGGCGCACGGGCCTGTCATCTCCATATGCCGCCCAGACCCAGCAGGCAACACCAATCACGGCGGAAAAGCCAATGAATTACGTGATTACTTCTGCTGTTCGCTACATGGGAGTGGTTCCACTAATTCACATTTTGCCTATTCGGTTAGTCGCTCTGCATCGGTTAAACACCACTTTCACACTGCCACCTGTCTGCTAGGGTCTGCTGGGATGAAACCCACCGTACTGGTGCGATGGCATTGGCCGGTTGGTTGCTATGGGATGAGGCTAAAGTTTCAGGTTTAGACGGATCTCATCCACCGGCACTGAAGGTGATGCTCCACGAAATACACTCTCTGTGAACGTCTGCTTGGTGTGTTGTTGATTGAAAATAAAAAAAAGCGATGTGTATGAAGAGTGGTGTGCCCTTGGGATACTGTAAATGCCGTTACTCTCCATCATACAGACACTTTGTGCCACTGGGTCTCAGCGGTGACCAATTCCGTTGTAAATGTTCTTCTCAGCTGCTGGCCTTTCTTCCTCCATCACAAGGACTTGCATGATTTGTGGGGATAATTGGAAGGAAAATGCAGGGCTATTATGGTTTATAAAGGGTGATGGCATAAAAAGACGCCAAACATACTAGTATGCCTAGCATGCGGCAGATAAAGTCTCAAAAAGAATGTGAGAATATAGTGCTTTTGTCTCGTTGTAGAGACGATGGCTCCTGGCTGTTTGTGAACGTTGCGGAATCGCTCTACTTGATCTCTCAATAAGAGTATTACAATAAATCCATTTTGTGTGAACTATTATCCTCCCCACTTTCACGTTTGCGCCCGAGCACAATGGCAGAATCATTTTCTCCTTAAACATCCACTTCTCCAAGGTTGATTTATTCGGTTTGCAGCTCATGGAGCCAAATAGTGACTGATATCCACAACGTCTGCTTAATAATGAACGTTTGGCTTTGCTTTAGTGTTCAGCAATAGAAATGTAATTTCACTTTGATTTCGAAAGTAATGTTCACTGACATTTTTCTTTCACGTTTGGCTTTTGTGATTCGTGTTTGACATTACAAAGACAATGAAATAAAATGTAGCATTTAAATAAAAACATGCTGTGACCAATTATGGCTTTTTCTGACCAATCATTGCACTTTTCGTCCAGTCATATTGCACAATGCAAATCCATTTCCGTCAAATACAATATGACACAAGGAGTTTTTATGATGCTTCTAGGAGAAGTGCAAAATGTAGAAATGGCCAATTATTGTATTGTTAAATGTCACTGACGCACATAAAGTTCGAGTTGAAATCCTGCGCATGACAGACGTATGAATATTAAACTACCGTTAAACACTGTGCTGTAATTTGATTTAAATTATTTAGAAATTTGTCTCATACGATTAAAAAAAAGTGTAAAAATAAATTATAACGTATAAACAGTTAAATACATTATGTGTTTATTGTATCTATGTAAATGAAAATCCTTCCTCTATTTAAAAAAGCTTTTTCCAAGATTTAAAAAATTATGCTTATTTTAAATGTGTGGGTTTATTAAATACTGAATGAAAAACTAAATAGATTTTTCTTAAATACTAAGCAATGAGCATTCCCTATTGAGAAAAAAAATATGCTAGTAATAATCTATTATGTCTCTTTTTAAAAAAGCTAGACACAATGTTCTCAAAAGTATCACGTTTATAAATATAAATAATTGAAGTTCTTTCTCTTCTGCTCATTTTCTTTCTCGTTCATTTCCAGCACTCTCCATTTACTCGCAGCATTAAAACACGCAGAATGGTGGGCCAGCGATGAGTCATCAAGATGGTAAAAAGACAGGAAGACAACCTTACACAACCATCACTTCACATTTAAACAAGACTTTTTTCCAGCTTAGGCTACTGTTGACTGGCTTCAATTACTTCCCGGTGGGAGATGATGGGTTGTCAACTCCGTCCTCTCCTGACATGTGTAGTGAGTCTGTCTTCAGTGGCTGTGTCTGAACAAATCCATTATATATAAATGTATCCACTATATATAACTGCACGTATATTTGAGAAATCGGGGTTAAAAATATCTACGCTACAAATCCTATTCCGACTAAACATACTGAACCGAGTAGTTGTGAGAGTGTACATCACGTAATGCACAGAAACAAATAACTGACCAAAGACGTGGTATAAAATCTTTTCATTTTAATGTTTTACAGCCGTCCATTCTTCCAAAATTAACAAGGTGTTTCAAAGGTTGTAGAACACATTTACCTCAACGTCTGTGTGGAGTGGTAGGCGATGCGTCATTGCATGGGAAACTGACAAGATTTCGATGGCTGAGTCAACACAACTGTTATCTGGTGATGAGAAACTGAGATTGTTCAGATGAGACCAGAACTTTAGTCCGAGTACAACCACAGGTCCGATAGTTTTGATCGAAGCCGTTGGCTTTTAAAATTCAAAGCTACATGTGGCTTAGACTACATAATTTTTTAAAATCCGCACCGTCAAAACACATGTTCCGATTAACACTTGACTTTTCGACATAGTAATGATTGTCAAGTCTAATCAATAAATCATTTTAAAGAAACGATCTCTTATAAAGAGCTGGTAATGGACATTTACAGTGGTTTAATTAGACCTATACAGTTTGCATGTATCTAGATGTAGCACATGCAGTCCAGTATGTTTAACAATTCATGATCTTTGATTTGTTGTACTCAACCACTGTATTGCCCGATGTACATCGAAATAGTTATGTACAGAAAACGCGATAAGAGAACGAGTCTAACTAAACCAGTCCTCAGCTTTGTGGCTTCAAAGAAATTTCAACAGGACTATGGTTTCTTTTTTTCTTCTTTAACACCCAAACAATTACACAGAAAGACCCAAGATACTTGACGTTTTTCGTTTAAGGGTACGATCCCTGTGAGCTTGAGCTGTACAGATAAAAAATACTTAAAAGGCTTTGTTGGAAATTGTCCGTTTCCTCAAGATTGGCCCCCTCATTCCTTGAGACAAGTCTGTCAAGAACACCGACTTACGTAACGTACACACAATGGTGATAAGTCCTTCTAAATCATCTTCATACTGATCTTGTGAGATCCCTCAATCGGACTGCTCTCTCCGTCAATTTTCCGTGGCACGTATTCAATCTCTATGTTTGGCTTGGCATTGCCTTTCCCTCGACTCCAAAGGAACAAGAGCACCAGACAAAACAACACGACTCCCAAAAAAGATATAAAGCCCATAGTAGTGGCGATAATGAGAGTCTTCATATCAAAAGGGAAGGGATCTGTTCCGCCAGTCCCATTGGAGCCACCATCACTGGGCTGGTTTGAGATGAAGGCAAAAGTTTTATTGGGCTGATGAGGCCAGTTGGGAGAGTAGCTATGAACATGTAGATGAGCCAGACGGGTGTCGTTGCCGCCTGCGTTGACCGCCACGCACACGTACGTCCCATTGTCCTGTATCTGGGCATATCGGACTTCCAGGGTACCATCGGGAGACACCGACAACCGACCGATGCTTTTAATAGTGATGAATTGCTTCTTGGGAGACTGCCACATGATAACAGGGGCGGGGTCTCCGTCAGCCTGGCAAGGGAATTGAACAGTGGTGCCCTCGTCCACAAACTTCTGAATGGCTTTGTGATCCCGAATCTTGGACTTTTGACAGGTGAAATAATTGGGGGGTAGGACATCTGGGAAGTCTTTAAACTCTTTACCCTGTAGAAACTCTGGTGTTTCGCACGATGGCTGCTGGCGGTTGAAGTTGAGTCTCCATCGGCGGCGGAAGACCCAGAGCAGACGACAGTCGCACGCCAACGGGTTGTCATGAAGAGCCAGCGTCTCCAGGTTGCCGACCGAGTGAAAGGCAGACTCTTCTAAAGTGCTTAGGCTATTGCTGGATACGTTGAGAACCCTAAGGTAGTTGAGTCCTCGGAAAGAATAAGGCTCGATACTGACGAGTCGCCCGCCGACTAAGTGAAAAGCCTGGAGCCTCAGCAAATTGTGCATTTTGTTGCCCTCCACAACCTCAATCGGATTGAAAGACAGGTTGAAGAAGCGAAGGTAGACCAGGTGCTGAATGGCCAGATAAGGGACGGCAGTGAGATTGCAGTTTGTGATGCTTAAGGTCGTAATGTTGAGTCCGTGGAGGGACTTGGTGGTCAAGGCTTCCAAAAGAGGCCAATTTGCAATCTCTAAGAATTTCAGTCGATAGAGCCTTCGGAAGGAAAAGTCTCGGATGATGTTGATGTTGAGGTGGCGCATTCGCAGGGTCAGCAGGTTGTGAAGATGACTGAAAGCTTCTGTTGGCACAGAGGTCAGGTTACACTTTTCCATAGTGAGCTGCTCTAGGCTGCTTAGGCCATGGAACGCTCGGTGAGAAATAAACACCAGGTCGTTGTCTCCCACCTCCAGCTCCTTTAGGTTGAAGAGGTCCTGGAACATGTAGTCCAACAAAATAACTATTTTATTCTCGCTAATATCCAACCGGGTGAGGTTGTTGAGGCCGGCAAAAACGCCAATCTGAATGAGCTTGAGCTTGTTGTTGCGCAGTCCCAGTGTCCGTAAGCCCAGGAGGTTGCTGAAGGCTCCGGGTTCGATGGTGGAGATGATATTTTCATTAAGCTGCAGCTCCTCCAGATGTGGGTAGTTAAGGAATTCCTCTGGGTTAATGGCTTTCAAGCGGTTCTTGCTGAGATCTAACAGCCGCGTCTCGATGGGAATACCCTCGGGGAGTGCAATCAACTTTCGCCGATGACACACAACCGAGCGCTCCTGGCCACTGCACTCGCAGCGAGACGGGCAGCCAGTGGCGGATCCAGACAACACAGTGCCCAGCATCAGTATGAGAATTGGCTGCCAGCATGCCACCAGGTAGCTGTGGCCGCTCGCCTCTCCCGCCACCATTTTGATGGTTACCTGCTGAGATAAAAAGATAGATATTATCACAATATGGACAAAAGAACCTCACTGCTGTTAGTAGTAAAGAATCTGAAAATTAATGGAAATGCGTGGAACTTTTTTGTAAATATATTTGCTGGCAAAGTAAAGCTTGAGCAGAAATTGACGGAAACAGAAAGTCTGCACAAAAGTTATAATAAGGTAATCATACAGAATAATAATATAAAACAATAATATAAAAAGGAAATATAGAATGGTGTTAAGAAGCATGTCAAGATTTTGTAATAAAAACCACCTGCTGAGATAAAAAGATAAATATTATTACAATATGGACAAACGAAACTCACTGCTGTTAGTAGTGAAGAATCTGAACATTAATGGAAATGCGTGGAACTTTTTTGTAAATGCACTTAATGGCAAAGTAAAGCTTGAACAGAAACTGTCGATAAACAAAGTCTGCACATATATTATAATAAGGAAATCAAACAAAATATTAATATAAAACAATAATATAAAAAGGAAATACAGAATGGTGTTAAGAAACATGTGAGGATTTTGTAATAAACAAGTTTTTACAGATTTTAACATTTGAAATTGAAAATGGAAGAGCTAATTATTTTATTGTCAAACTGAATTTCTATGAATATAAAATACATATTCAAAGAAGAAAATGCTGCTCAAAGAGAATGAAAAAGCAATTACATATCGATATACACAGATACCCATAACTCGTATATGTATTGTAATTATGATCACATCTCGCTACTCATTTTCGCTTCTGATTAGATTTTAATCATATTTCACTCTCCTGTTCCTGTGTGCAATGACAATAAAATTTAATTTAATCTAAATCTTATCTAATCTAATATATTCTAATATAATAAAAGTGTTTTCTCCCAATCAAAAATTTAATTATGAATATTTTCCCTGCTTAGCATTTACCTATTACGCATTTTACAGTATGTACAATGAAAAGAAACAATTTATAAAAATGTAATGAAATCCTCATACAAATACATTTCTCTAAATTTTGTAAGTAACATTTACTGTACAAATAAAACTGAAATACATTGCTGAAATAAAACTCGTCTAACCAAACAGTAGCGGTAAATTGTCCAATTCCATGAGGATTTTAAGTGCATCTAAGGAGATGGGTTTTTTCAATTACCAGTATTTATCACTTAACAATTACAATCTTTTAACTATTAAAACACTGTTAAGTAATTTAGCAGTAGATCTGGCTTTTAGGTATCTAAAGTAGATCAAACTTGCCAAAATAAATCAAGTTGGCTTCATTGCCCACAAGGGAGTTCACTGGATTAGTCAAAGGCAAATCATGTTAAGTAGACGGTCCTTTTTAATAATTGATTAGGTAAACTTAAAGTAGCTCATTTGTAAAGCAAGCGAAACGACCCAATATTTCACTAAACTCCTTTACACAAATCCCCCTTTTATATACAAGCACAGTGGACACCATTATATAGTTAAAGACTTAGTGTAACACCAGCATCATTATCCATCCACCCAACCATCCATCCATCCCTCATCTATCTATCTATCTATCTATCTATCTATCTATCTATCTATCTATCTATCTATCTATCTATCTATCTATCTATCTATCTATCTATCTTTCTGTCTATCTCTTTCTCTCTCTTTCTATCTCTCTATCCATCCATTCTATCTATCTATCTATCTATCTATCTATCTATCTATCTATCTATCTATCTATCTATCTATCTATCTATCTATCTATCTATCTATCTATCTATTTATAGGTCTGTCTGTCTGTCTGTCTGTCTCTTTCTCTCTCTTTCTATCTCTCTATCCATCCATCCATCCATTCTATCTATCTATCTATCTATCTATCTATCTATCTATCTATCTATCTATCTATCTATCTATCTATCTATCTATCTATCTATCTGTCTGTCCATCCATTCATCCTATTTCAACCGCTTTTCAATTTGAATAAATAAATAAATAAATAAATAAATACATTTCTGAGTTGGACGCTGGAGGCGGGACACACCCCCTTTTGGATTGGTGGCAAACCAATCACAAAGCAGGACACAAAGACACACTATTTCCTTCTCTCTCTCTCTCTCTATCCATCCATCCACATCCATCTATCCATTCATCGATCCATTCACCGATCCATCCATCCATCCATTCATCGATCCATCCATTCAACGATCCATTCATCTGGTTGTCTATCTGTCTGTCTGTCTGTCTGTCTGTCTGTCTGTCTGTCTGTCTGTCTATCTATCTATCTATCTATCTATCCATATTCTACCGCTTTTCAATTTCTGAGTTGGACCCTGGAGCTGGGACACACCCCCTGGATTTGTGGCAAACCAATCACAAAGCAGGACACAAAGACACACCCTTACAAATAGCAAATCTATAATATCCAATAGAATCTGCAGCAACCACTCGGCTGTGGATGCCGTCACATTATTTCATTCATGAATAAGCAGTTTATTTCGTTCAGCTGACACTGAATGAGTGAAGTCAAGGGGAAGGTTCAGCATTACTCCACGGTGATGACTATTCAGAACAAATGAACGTGATGATTCCCTGTCCGGGCTTCCTCGGGTTTGTCAGCAGCCCACGGATCATCCACGGCAGCGATTTCATTGATAAGTTAATTTCACTGCCTCGCTTTCTAAAGAGCGGTGGTTGTCAAGCGCGTTTATCCCTGGATCATGTGATCTGCATACAGGCGGTGAGAAGAGTGACCAGGATACAGTGGGAGAATTACTACATCGATTGAACAACTCATGTGGCATGAGGAGGTGTGATAGTGAAGGTCATGACGTAAACAGAGCTGCCAAGAACAGGATGTTTTAATCATGCTGAATGTTTCACGATCCTCCCCGGCTCAACAGACATCAAGCCTCCTGAGACGCTGCCGAGTTGTTTACATCTTATATGTGACATCTCCTGCAGATTTGTCACTAGAATCTGCAGAACAGCCTTTAGTAACAACTAATTATCATTTGTCTGGATAAAAACCGGCCAAAGTTTTGGACATTCTGGTTAAAAAGGACAAAATTACTGCTTGATTCTGACTCAAATTAACACACACAGACAGATGGACAGACGGACAGACAGACAGACAGACAGACAGCGTAATACATATACTGTAGATAGATGGATGGATGGATGGATGGACGGAAAGATGAATAGATGGATTGTGGGATGGACGGACTGGTGGACGGATGGAGGACAAACTGACAGACAGACAGACAGACAGATAAATAGACGGATAGACAGATAGATAGATGGATGGATGGATGGATGGATGGATGGATGGATGGATGGATGGATGGATGGATGATAGATAGATGATAGATAGATAGATAGATAGATAGATAGATAGATAGATAGATATAGATAGATAGATAGATAGATAGATAGATAGATAGATAGATAGGAAATATGAAGGCAGATGAACAGTCAGGTAAACAAATAGATAGACAGACAAGTAAATAGATAAAAAGAAAGATAGACAGACAGACCGATAAGTTTGAAGGTAGAGGCAGGGAGTGAAAGATTTTTAAGGACAGACAGGTAATATATCTATTATACTCGATATATATATATATATATACAGTATTTACAGTATACTTATATATCGCAGTGTATATGTAGTATAATTTATTATATACTGTATTTCTTATATAGTAGTAATGTATAAACAGCATGTACACAATATATCACAAAAAACAGCGATCCAATTTAATATCGACATATTAACGGCTGTAATCATTTTGAAAGAAATGGCCATGTAAATGTAGCACATAATGTTGCATCAAAATATTATGCAACAAAATGATTAATGTTTGTGCTCGTCCACTGGAAACAAAGTAAAAATAGAATTAAAAGAAGAAAAACAGAAAAGTAATTACTTACAATACTGAGCCTTCACTAACTCGTTTACTCTCTTAATAAATATATGTTATTTAAACATAAGCACAATATACAATTATGTACCTTTCAATATCCGTGTTAATTGAACAGTAATTTGAAAATATAATCCAGTTCTCTGTGTCTCTCTCTCTCTCTCTCTCTCTCTCTCTCTCTCTCACACACACACACACACACACACACACAATATTTAATCTTTGTTTGTTAAGCTTAATAATGACTCTAACCTTTCTTTAAGCCTAAATGTTAAGGCATGCAAATGTTTTAAAACTAATTTGGCTTCAGTGGTCAACTGATGGCAATAGAAAAACTACTACAGGAAGTGTTGGATTTATTATCCAATTAAAAGATTAAATCATTGCACAAGAAGGCCCAATTCTGTAAACATACAAATCAAAGTCTGTCAGGCAACTATGAATAATGCATGAAGGGGGGAAAACTACTCCTCTCCGTTGCAAACCCAGAATATTTCATTGACGGAGTAATTCTCAATATACTGAACTCGCTCGCATGGTCAATAGCTCATCTCACGAGTCGACACTCCTGCATGAATTTTTGTTTTTTAAGGCACATCCACCTGTGAAACAAGCAGATCTGGACTTATACAGCAGATTTAAACTCATACAGAAAAGCTTTTACAGAGCACAATTGATTTTAAGAACTATCATGTGCAACAATGAGAGTCTAGTAGAAGCAGCATTTATCAGCACAATATCCATATATTTCTGAACCGCCATAAGATAGATAGATAGATAGATAGATAGATAGATAGATAGATAGATAGATAGATAGATAGATAGATAGATAGATAGATAGATAGATAGATAGATAGATAGATAGATAGGTAGATAGATAGGTAGGTAGATAAAGCAAGGCACGTAGACAGATAGACAGACAGACAGACACACAGAAAGATATATAGAAAGACAAACAGACAGACAGATAGAAGCAAGTGTTTGCCTTAAAAACATGACGTGAAACAGCATCCAATTTCCAACTCTGGAAAGGTAGAGTTTCGTGATCATGGATTTATTGCATCTTTACAGCCGCTGTCACACCACGAGCCGTGTGATGCTTGCAAAACATTCCTCTACTGAAATCTTTGCAGTGGAAATGACATTTCCCTTCTATTATTGTGGCGGGGTAACACGGGAAGGTCACACACATCCGTTCTTGCCCGCGAGGCGGGAGGGAAGAAATAAGGTGTCAACCACTAGTTTATTTTAACATGGCGCCGCTCGGAGACAGAGACCCCCAAACGTAATGTCCCATTTTGCGAGATTTAATGTAACTACAATTCAGTTATAGAATCCCGACTGCTCGAGTGCCGAGCTGTCGCCTCATTGGTCAGAATCCCGGGGTGATGAAGCGTATTGGCTGACGCTTTCAAGTGAAGGCGCGCAGGATTTAGCACGCAAACAAATCAGCCCCCGCCGCGCTCGGTAATGGATGCTTGGATATCCAGGTTGCACATTAGAGCCTAACTTTTCAATTATCCGTTCTACGTAGGTGGAAAGAATTAGTAAGACTGACTTGTTTTTTTCCGTTCAATCAAGGTGCTACAATCAAATTCTGTCCTACACGGGACAATTTCCTCTTTTCATTTCCTCTTGGTAATTATTCTTTTAATATTCTTTAAGCGATTTAATATATATAGCTATTTATACACAAAAAATATCTATAAGCTTTTTACACATTTACTAGCTAAAATTCTACAGACTCTCAGGTTAAAGTCACTGAGCAGGAATTATATTTACTGTCAAACGAATTTTCTGAACAATTGGTGAAACTGTTAAAACTTCATTAAACTTTATTCTTCATATTCTTCATTTTATTTTAGTATGATTAATTACAAAAGGTACATATATAGATAGATATAACTAACCGTTTTTACTTCCCGAGGAGGCCAGAACATGACGTAATTGTATATCGCACGTGTGCAAAGCGGGATGTAGGAAATCCTCCCGTGTAGGAGAGAATTTTAGAACAGGGAAGCTGATGCCTCTCTCCTCCTCTAATGGAAGATGGGATCTCTTAGATTACTCCACATTCCCAACACTCATGGAGTTAATAAGTGTTGTGCTTCCAAGATTTGTCCTTTTCGTCACTATTTGTTACTCTCAGGGTTTTCTGTCAAGCACCAGGGCGAAATCAATTCCGTCTCCAACGCTGGGAGCCAAAGCTATTTATCTGGTCAAGCTAGCGACCCTTGGATGTTTAAGGCTGAAGTGGTTAACCAATACGAGGACTTAACTCAACACCGTTGATGTTTCGCTTGAAGACGAATTGCACGAGACACACTGGTCAGGGCGATATCACAATTCATTGTCATCTAAAACCGCAGAAGATAGCTATCAGTTGAATTGATTTTATATTTTGGTGTCTCTCTGCTGGTGTGTTGGAGTGCTGGACGGATTATACTCTGTCTCTCCCACTCATGTATAAATGTAATTCAACCCAAAGGTCCGTCTTTCAGCTCTCTCACCCACTCCATCCCCTGTGTTTCATCCTGGCAATAACCTTGAGAGAAAAGCGAAAACCCATCAGACCACCTCTATGCAATTCTTTTCTTTTCTCTCTCTCTTCACCATCTTGTTCTTGACCTTGCTAGTGAGTCTCAACTGGACCAAGTAAGACAGATAAGCCGAGAATGGGAATGACCCACTTGCAGAGTCCTTCATCACTGTTTATTCGGGTTTCAATGTTAACGACAAAAACTAGAGTCATTAAACTACACTTAAATAATCTGAGTACAATATACGGTAATTCGATTTTTTTTTTGTGGTTTGCACTTGATTTTATTTGGTGCACTGTTAAATACTTGTACATACTTAAATGTGTGTTTTTATTTTCCTTAATGTGGATGGTTCTTGGATTTTACACTTTTGCTACTTTTATCTTCCATAAAAAAATTATGTATAATTATTATTATTGTTTATATTTTTTGGCTTTTGCACTATAATCTATTTTTGCTAATGTTTTTGATAAACATGCTTTTATCCGTGAATATAATTGAGCTTGGATTCCACACTTTATTACACAGAGAAATGTTATTATGTTATTATATTTTCTAGTATTGTTTATATTTGTTTTGTTTATTTTGCCGGCTTCACACTGTTTATATATGTTTATATATTCTGTTTTATATTTTTCAACCATATTTCCAATTACAAAGTGGAATGCGCTTAGAATTTACAATTACTGAGAAATACTGTAATGAATGTGAAAATAGGATTTTATTTTATATTAACGCTATAATTTCTGGGTGCATATTAAACATGGCCTGCACTGAGATTGAACACTTTTTTACAATAAGAAATATTGTAAATGAAAATATGACTTTTCAATATTAATACCACAATTTCCGCTTTGCTTATTAACCAAGACCAGCGCTTAGATTTTTCACTATTTTACGGGTGCGCGGACATAAAACAGGAGTTTACGTGGTGAGATATTTTGATTAATGAGTGTCCAAAATTAAACACGCTCCTGTTAGGAAAATTAATTTTACAGCCTGTGATTTTCCTTTCTACGGTATAACTAATCATTAAACAATGTGTTCTTTATAGTAATTAATAAGTGATGTTAAACTCATGAGACTTACACAGCTCAGGGCTGGGAAAACAATTACAGTTAGCAGCGGTTAGCGCTTTCTAATACAACAATACAAAATTGGTTAATGGTCCTAATTTACCGCTTTTTTCTGTTATACACATGCAAACGGTGAAGTACAAGAAAGCGGATCATATTTTCATGTGGACATTGTTGAGACCTTTCTCATTTTTGTAATTATGTGATATTACAATTTATGAGCTCATAAACGAGAGCAAAATGTAATCACATTTCTAGCCATCTGAAACGCATAAATGTTAATGCGGTAAGACAGAAATAATGAAAAAGGCCACGATTCTGATGGTCTTATGTGAGCCGCCATTACAAACTATTTGAGATCACAATTACAGTGTTTCTCGTTCAGAAATGAAACATTCTAGAACAATATAATTCATTTGTGCTGGTAAATGATGATGTGTCATGACGGTAAAGTGCCTTCAAAAAGCATCAGGAAACTAAAGACGGTATAGATTGACATATGAGACGCCCCGGTTTGTTTAGCTGTGATCCATTTCCTTTCATTTTTCACCTTTACTTCCTTTATTTAACCAATTATTTTGTTCTTTCCGTTTATTTGTGTGTGGATTTCCTCTGGGTCTCCAGAGGAAAGTCCCAATATTTGTGTTCAGGAAAACTGGAGAAAATTGCCTTTAGTAAGATTGAGAGACAGTGTATGTGTTCTGCTCTGGTTGGCCTGTAATGCATTAATTGGGTGGCCATTAATTGGCTGTTAATTGTTTGGTGTAGAATGTCCAAAGTTGCTGGGATTGGCTACAGTTCTCCATGACATGGAAATAAAAAATGGAAAAGTCATAGAGAAAATGCATGTAGTGCTGTTACGTATATATCTACTGTTACCCAATTTAATACTCTATGACACACACACACCTACACACACACACACACACACACACACGCACACACACACACAGACACACACATGCATTAAATAGAAAAAACAAAAATAATGCCTGCTTTCTACCAGAAAACGACTTTTCAGTCACTTTACTGCCATTTCAGACAGAAAAAGAATTGTCTCCATCCTTTAGAAAGTCTTTTTTAGTTTTGTGCTTTTGCTGCGCAGCCAAAATATTCAGAGTGTTTCAATTAATTATGCCTAATTAAAATGTTGGTATTAAACACAACTCTTTAAGTATGACTGCTAAGTGTTACTACAAAATTAATAAGTGGCTTATGAACAGTAATTTTCAACCTTGAATAGTGTATTTCCACATGGCAGACATTTTAGATGTGATATGACTAAGCACACACTTGTCTGCGTAACGGTTGACGTAAGATTGGAACTGAGATGTGAGCATTTGCATATTTTGGCATGTGTGAGTGTGTGTGTGTGTGTGTGTGTGTGCTAGTGTGTTTAAAAACAAATCTGATAACTGTTACGTTTGTCTTATTTACACGTGGCAACCTACTTTCCTTCATCACACTGTTAAATCAAGTTTAAATCAGGTTTGCATTCTCCAGAAGATAAGCCGATCAAGTTTTACAGTCGCACGTGCTCTCCGTCCAATCAAATCGATACAAAATTGACGTAAATTTTTTAAGATAAAGTGTCACATCAGTGTTTTGATTACACACTCTTGAATGATTTAAAACAGTGTTACAGTCGTTCCAGCAGAAAGCGGCAAATCAAATGGCCGCCGTTCATCACAACATAAGCAGGTGTCTTTATCGGTATTTACAACGGCAGTTAATCAGTGAGGACCTCAGCCAAATCAATAATCAGCCTTTCTCGCCCCATACATTTGTCTTCCCCGTACCTCACACAAACAACTTTGTATACGAAATCAGCCTTGGTTTTGAGCCTACGGTAGCAGCATTCAAAGCAGAGACATATCATCAACTGTTTGCTTACATTTGACTCTTCTCTCCTCTTTTCATCTTGCTTCTTGATGGCAGAAAGATTTAGATCAAAGCACAAGGTTTGGAAAAGCTACTGAAGGAAAAAGAAAAAGAACACCAACCCGATGTCGAAACAGAAAACTTTGACAGGAATACACCTTGCTGTTATTGATATTCCAGCAACGAGTAAGACTAAACCGTTCAACTTGTTTTTGCATGGATACACTACACAAAGGTGTGTCCTTAAGTTTGGTCACGTAATTACAGGAAGAAATTTGGTGTAAAAAAACATAATCACACCTCGTTTTTTGCTCCAATTTAAAGAAAGACTTTTTGGTGAGAACTGAACACCAAAGATCTGAATTTGCTCACCTCCCTGTGACCCAGAAATAGAACAAGCGGTAGAAAATAGATGGATGGTCAGTCTGGTCTAAAACTGTATCTTATCACAATGCTAAGTACATTTCCCGAACAGGCACACGTGCATACCTTTCTAAGTATAATACATTTATGAAAGATAAAAGTTGACCGGAGTATAAACAAGGAAATGGCAAAAAAAAAGTTAATAAATCATGATAGAGGGACCAGGGAGGCTCCATTCTAATCTCTTAAACTAATGAATTTGTTAAACTGTAATAACTCAATACTTATAACAGATACAAAGAATATGATTTCAATGGATGCACGTGAACGTCTAGACCAATTTTAAGCTGAAAGAACGATTTTACGAGGAATGAGGAGACGTGAAGCTGTTGAAAAGAGGATGAACAATGAACGATGAGCCCCATTCAATCAAGACAATCAGAAAAACAGCAATGGATAAAAGATTAAAAATGTTAAAAATGAGAAGAGAAAGCCTGGACCCTCTTTTAGGATGTCATTTCTACAATAAACTATGACGAAACAGGAACACTTCCTCTCAAAGCCAATGAGAAGGAAATGGTGAACAAGTTCAAAGTTGAGATGAAATATGACAGCCCGGAAGATTACACCAGCATGTACGTTTAGGATGATGCTGAATGGCGATTTTACAACAAGCCACTGAAGACTGGTTAACGAAGGAAAAAACGGCTTAAGACGAAGAGGAAGAGGAACTCAATAACAGTGAGCTCTTGCATGGCTCTCCCACTAATGAGCAAAGCGTGAAAACAGCATCACTATTTCATACCGACTGGTGGTCGGGAAGTTTAATGTCATAAATTGAGAAAACGACATGAACGATTCAATCCCAAGCTTGGTTGGGATTGAAATAAGTTACGACCTGTCAATTGGTCTAGTGACTAACTGCCGATGGAGCGATATGTGTTGGTTGCAGTTTAAATAAGCATCCATCAATGCCAGGAAATGGAACAGATGCAGTGAGCTTCTGTGGCGTCTCACACTGCTCTCTTTGTCTTGACAATAAAATGCATCCGTCCCCTTCAAGCCCCCTCTGCCCACCTATCAGCCCAGAGAAGCATTTTGGGTTATTTCAGCCCATGTCTGGCTAAATTTGCCAAGCCGCAGCTGCTGTCATGCGCCTGACATAGTGGGAAGTCTAATTGGGCCTGGTTCCGTGTCAATCCTCCTCTCCGCTTTCTGTTTGGGGTTAATAATAATTTCGTAAAATGTTATTCTTTCCATATTAATGCTCTTGAGATTGGATTTAAATTCTCTCGCAAAGCTGGTAATTACTGCGAGCGCCCCGACTCTTCCAAACACTGGCTTCTTTGTTTTGGGTTTAATTGAAACAAAAGCAGAAGAAAAAGAAGAATATAGGGCGACCGTGATCCCAAAAGCAATCTAGCTCAAGCTGAGCTTCTTGGACTTCTTTATCAGTGGTTCTGTTGGAAATGCGCGTATCACGTGAAATTAGCCGCGGGATGATAACTCTCAAGGTTCTTCAATTATGCCGCCATTGTTCTTCTGACCGGCACTTCATCGGAGGCTAATAATTTTATTACGCACTGATATGATCGATGATATCTCCCGCTCCCTTATCGCAAAGTGCAGATTGTGGCATCGGCGCGACCCACCGTGATACCATCGCAGCTACGCAACATCTCCCTAATGATTGATGGCACGGATTCAGACACGTAAACATTCACATTGAGCATGCGACCTCTTCAAATGAGCAGGGCAGGCGCAGATAGGGGGGCCAGGCCTCGTATTTTTTTATTTTTTTTACGTAAAGCTGTTTTGATTAAATTTTAATGGAAGAGTCTGCTGCAGTGAAGCGACTCTGTGACCTTCTGAATACATTTGTGTGAGGCTGGAGAGAGCGTACGTCGTCTCGTATGCCACTTGGTCGCCTCTCACGGCGGCAGCTGCACGCTCGCTTGTTTTAAATAGTCCTCGGTAAAGAGGCTTTGCTCGGATGGCGTTCGATTCTCGCGTCTCCTCACAATGAGGACAAATGCCTGGCCAATCTGCCTCTCCATGCCACCATTGCCGAACGCAGGCCCTTGCTGGGTGTTATGAAAAGCGTATCAAAGAGATGACGGGCCAAATGAATAGGAGGGCAATGAGGGATGTGGTATCGGCGCTGGCGAAGGGAGGGGGCACTAGGATTTGCAATCTGCAAGGATCTGAATTTCAATGATTTGGGGGATTTGGTCCCTCTTTCTGCTCGGGCTGCATAATTTAAAAAGCTGGGAGAACAGGAGGACTGCGAGCTCTGTGAAGGCTGGGGTGATGCGGCTTTCCTGTAGCAATGCCTTATCTTGTTTCATCTGCAGTTTGTTATCAGACTGCAGCATTATCATAATGGCTACTACCACCAGCAGAGCATTTGCTCAATGGAGAGATAGTCATTTAACACGACTGCCAGCAGAAAAGCAACTCATTTCATGAACTCACGTCTTATTTGCATCACAGTTCGCCGCTACGCTGTCACTCACAGCTCTGCTTCACTCTGGGTTTCTTCTCTGCCCGTTACAGCATCTCCAAATGTGGCTAGGATACTGTTGCCATGCAGTTGTTTCATGTTGCAGAGCCTATATGAGTGTTATATATGCACGTTTTGGGATTTCATAGATAAGCCAGTGCTTAGGGGAAGATGCTGGGAACCTAGATTCTGCTTAGCACGCCGAGTTGGGAAGTCAAAAAAATCACCCTGAGATCTTTGTTGGCGTACGCGTGGAATATCAGGACAAAATGCGTACTGTCTTTATACCAGAGATCTGCACTGTCAATGTACCTTTGCATAAACTGTGGGCAAAGAGATCTGACATCTCCAAAAGACGTACCATTGATAGCACTGAGAGAGCATGAATCTTTGATGTGTCCAGTAAGAATCCCCTTAATGTATTTTTGACAGCTTGCCAGGATTAAAAACTGAAGTGTAATGTTGTTATTCCTTTAAATGCCACATTACCAGCAGAGGAAGTTGCTTCTAAGCAGTAAAACAGGGAGGGAAAAAAGCAAGGAGAGAGAAAATAACTGGCTTAGTGCAAGAGAGAGGGAGAGGGAGAGAGAGAGAGAGAGAGAGAGAGAGGGGAAGAGAGAGCGAGGTAAGCAAGGATGTTCTATAATGAGGACTCTGAAGTAAAGACAATGAAGTAAAGGAAAGCAATAGGCTATTTTCTTCAGCACCATAATACCAAATTCTAAGAGCATCGACAATCCAATGATAAACACCGATAATACATGGAGAAAAATAATTTGGGAATCCAGAAGACCACAAAAAACTTAAAACACGCAGAAAGAAGAATTCTATAAAATGTTATTTTCAAATAATTATAATTAAAATTGTAACCAATGACCCCTATTCCCGGACAGGAAGTTGATAGTCCCAATAGAGTTATGAAACAATATTCAGCATGTTTTCCCAATCTGCCTTTTTTTTACACCTTGGACACAATTCTCTCCGACAACCCGGGAATCAAAATCCGTGAGCCCATTTAAGACTTCAGAAAATGCTTGTCTAGCATTGAATCCAAAATGCTCTTACCAGAAACGTCACGCAGTGGAGTCTAAATTTGGAAATTCCATTCTGCCAGCATGCAGTTTAGATCCGAATCACTCCAGAGTGGCAGGGTGGCACACAGACGGCCTTTGAAGAATTTCATGAGTGGTGGAGAAACAAAACGACAGCAAATTCCTGGAAGCAGGCAAGTGATCCAAAAGAAGCTCAGAGTGTGGAGGAAAAAGAGCTACGGTCCACGGAATGCATGAGAGTCTGCCCGAGATGCAGGCATGCATGTAAACAGGAGTCCACCCGCTCACATACATGCTACAGCCAGCAGAGCGAGAGCGCGAGTGAGGGAAGAAAGATGGAGAGGGAGGAGTCGATGCTGTGCAAGGTGGAGGGAGGAGCTGTGGCGCATTGAGATGGAGAGATGGAGGAGAGGGAGTGAGGGAGGGAAGGAAGGGAGGGGGGAGAGAAAGCTTAAGACTGGCAGGCGGTGAGGGACCAGGAGTGAGAAGGAGACAAGGGAGGGAGGGATCGGGAAAAGAAAAGGAGCATAAAGCTCAAAACAGTAACAATGTAGGTAATGAAATCCAATTCCGCTCTTCATCAGAGCGACTGCAGAGGGAGGGAGGGAGGGAGGGGATGGGACGGAGGGATGCATGTCATTGCCAGTGGGGGGGAGACGGGTAAAGGGGAGGGCACCGATCCCAGTATACCTTTGTGAAACCATCTACCTCTCCGTCCAGTCGACATGCCGTGATTAATTCAGCGCTCTTATGCAAAAGGCAGCGTTTGTCAAAAGCAACCAGAAGCTGCAATGTGACAAACGGATGACTCATGGAGGTAAACTGGCAGGGTGGATAAACAACAGCCAATGGAGAGGAAGTAAGAGACGGGAAGGCAAGCGAGAGAGAGAGAGAGGGAGAGAGAGAGAGAGAGAGAGAGAGAGAGAGAGAGAGAGAGAGAGAGAGAAGGAATTTAGCACAGTGGGCTGAGTCTGCATGGCCAATCGCAATAGTGAACTGCAAGGTCAGTCTTTAGGGGATTCGCCCTGTGGGACATAATCAGGTGTAAATCCTTGTAAGTCCCCACACCATTATATTAAACAATATCCAGCGTGGCCGGTGGAGAAAGTAGTGAGATTACTGGAGGGGAGTATTACCATGCAGATTTGAAGGGTGGAATTTGAAGCGGGAGACACAGGGGTTGTTAAGCCACACAAACAGAGTGAAGAGGTGCCTGAAAATCCCATCCATGAAAGGGCTGAGGACGGAGATGAAGAAAGGCCCTGAAACCCAAAGAACAGACGCCTAGGGTTTGAGGGATTTATTGCCGAGCAAGATCAAGCCATGATGTGGGAGATGGAGTGTATGTGTGTGAGATCCGTTGCGTTAACACTCTAATCTTCCCATGGAACACCAACGCAGAACTGGCAATGGTGTGACTTATTAGAAGTGCCGTTGTGTGGAACATGGCAACACAGTCAAGGTTCTCGTGATGGAATTATCACACGTTACAGAGCCGGAAATTACTGTACTGGCACTTTAGAGTAGCTTTTAAAAATATTGCTCACTGCACTTAATCTCTTCCACAGAAGGGGAAAGATGATGGACTCGGAGAAAATAATACAGACGGATTTTTTTTTTTATTTTATTTAATGCTCTGGTGCAGTGAACTAGCTATTTATTTTCTTGAATGCATCAAAAATCTAAGCCAATCCCATCATTTCCTGCCGTAGTTGGGAACACAAGGTACCAAACAATCATATGGCAGAACATACCCATCCTTCCATAGATTTTCTGAACCGCTTTTTTTATTTCTGGGCTGCAGGGAGCTGGAGCCAATCGCAGCGACTCAGCATTAATGGCCAACCAATCACAGAGCAGGGCACACTGACACACACATTTACACTTTCATTCATACCTTTTGGCAGCAGGACACATGGTATTTCTCACTTTTGTGGAACCGTTCAAGGACAGTTTCAAGGAACAATCTTGCCCTTGAGTTTTATATTTACTGCATATATTAACTCATCTTCTTTTGAGCAATTGTTTCTAATTCATGTTTTTATTTAATTCATATACATTGGAACAGTTTGAAAAAATACGTCACTAAATGTTGTTGTGTGCACAATTGTGTGTTAAAAATATATTCGATTTAGTCAAATTTATAGACACATGCAAAGATTTCATCACACCCATGAACGAAGATGGCATAGCATGTCGAGCAGATGTTTTCAGCTCAAAAATTTCAATTCAACTACTCATAATCTTAATGGGATTCCCACTAGTTTTTTGATGGTGGATTTGGACTCTGGTGTTGGAGGAGAAGGCCTGGCTTGTAATCTTTGTTTCAGTTCATTCCCAAGGTGCTTGACTGGATTGAGGTCAAAGCTCTGTGTGGGCCAGTCAAGTTCCTCTACACCGAACTCATCAAACCATGTTCCATAATCCTTGCTTTGTGCACTGGGGCACGGCCATGCTGGAATGGAGACTGACCATGTTCAAATTAATGCCACAAACTTGACAAGGCAAAGAATTGTATCGTAAAAGCGGGTTTCGGTATTCTCAAAATGCTGTGTTTCTATGTACTGTATGTCAAACAATTTTGTTGGTAAACGACTTTTGTCAGTGTTTTCCACCGAATAGTAGTACAAGTCTCTGAGCATTTCTCCTCTTCCTCTGTAATTTAGGGCGTCTTGTGATTGGTTGTCAAGGCAGCTGATGAGAACTGAGCATCTTCATCTGTAATTGGCTGGAATTCTGACATATTGTAATGTAACATTTTGTTGAGCGAGCATGCAGTCTGCATTATGCACGACACTGAGCTCGTTTCAAGCCGTCAAACGAATGGAACATGGCACATGCAAAAAGAACACAAATGTACCTTCAAATAAACCTTTATTTGTGATGGAAATTCATTCAGTTTGCTCAGTATGCTTGTTTGCAGAAACAATAAATCAGCGATTATATAAAAACAGAGATGATGTCGAAAAGTGATGTGAGATTTATTTGCCTACCATAAACTTGACATACTTAATAATCTGTCCATCATTTTCTAAACCGCTTTTCCATATCTTAGTCATAAGTAGCTGAAGTCAATCAAAGCATCTCAGGACGTGACACACCCTTGATTGGTGGCCAACCAATCACACAGCAGGACACGCAATTCTTCAGGAAACTTCAATTCACTTTTTTTTGGAGTGTGGGAGAAAAGCGGAGACCTGGAAGAAACTCACGCAAGCATAGGAAGAACACACAGACTCTGAACAGAAAGACCTTGAACGTAAATCTCGAACGCGTCCTTCTCGCTGTGAGGCAAAGCTCCACCCACAACACCACTGCTCCGCCTACAAGTCAAATTGACAATCTTGTGGTTGCAAGTCCATCTCTCTAATCATTTAATAAACACAAATTGGTGACAGAAATGTGCCAGCAAGTCAACAAGGGCCACGCCCATGAAGGTCATCCCGTTTCCACCAAAAGTGCAAACTCGACAGTATTTTCCAGCTCTTCATATTTTCACTACGTTCACCCGTGCTGCTTAAATTCAGCGGCTGAGAAAAAATACATTTAAAACTCAATTTAATGGCCTCTCGGTGCAACATTCATCACAGTGTATATCGACCCCACGGTGGAGGCCATCCATTTAGCATTTCTCCAATCATTCCGCGCCCTTCTCTTTTAAATAATGCAACAAACAGGAATCGCATCAATGACATTACGGGAGTCGGAGTAGCGGAGGCCATTTTGACATTTAGAGAACGAGCTGATTTTAGGAGCCTCTGGAAGGCAGTCTACTTTACAAATAGGTATCACGAACAAAAAGTCCTGCAGAGGGAAAAACGTCCAAAAGTATTCACACCTGACAGTGACAGTGATGGAGGAAAATAGGGTGACTTTTGGGACAAGCTCGGCGCGGATGTGCTACAAAGAGAAATGTCATCTTCCTCGCCGCTCTCACAATTGTCTCCTAAACCTCTCGGGAAGGGACACACAACCACAGGTGGCAAATGACTACATCAAAGTGTGGCTTTAATCAAACTTGGCTTTTTGATCCTGCCATTTATTTTAATGAGTCTTGGCTGAAGAAAAGGAAATCAATTTCTCTCATCCTTGATGTCTCTTCGAAATAGTCTTCATGATGCTTGTGGGTTCATTTTCGGTCGGATCCGTTTCATTGTGCGTCCTCGATCCAAGGAATTGCAATTTTCCGTACAGCTGTCTCATGTTTTGGGGTTGGAATTTAATGTCGGAGAATAATGCTGGCAGGGATTGTAATACCCAGCGCCATCATAAAACAAATATACTTGGTCTGCAGGGGCATCAGGTGACGACACGCATGTGAAAACATCATGCCGACTATATTTAGCTTTTTCGTGAGCACCGTTTAGACTCGGCGAGCACAAAGACGGCAGACTTATCGAGAAGCTGATGGGCACAATAATATCCGCATGTGCTCAGACAAAAACACAGTTTGGACTTGATAGTTTTTATTTCCCCCGTGCCTTTTACAAGTAGAACATGCCATGTGGGATCCTGACGGTTCTTGGAGACCATAAATAAAACACCATTAAATAAGCCTGGAATAGATAAGAGTACGTATGTGAATAAGGTGTCATGGTGGTTAATGGATTTATTAATTACGCATAAAGTTTATTTATGAATATGCAACCTTTGTGCATTGAATTGCCTATGCATTGCCACGTACTGTTTACTCAATATGAAATATTTATATCTTATAGCATGTATATAATGCTGGTACATTAAATAAACACCCAGAACTGTGGTCATAAATGCTGAATATTGGGTGAAAACTCAGTAATTCTACTCAAATAAGTAATTGTAAGTGAAATAAGCAATTGGAATTCAAATATTTAAGTGGAGGATAATTGAGTATTGCAAACAATAGGATAAAGTTAGTTAGTTAGTTGGTGGTTTATTGATTGATTGATTGATTGATTGATTAGTTTATTGAATGATTGAATGATTGAATGATTGAATGATTGAATGATTGAATGATTGAATGATTGAATGATTGAAAGATTGAAAGATTGATTTCAATCATTATTATTGAATGATTAATATTGGTTGATTGGTTGATTGGTTGATTGATTGGTTGATTGGCTGACAGATTGATTGATTGATTGATTGATTGATTGATTGATTGATTGATTGATTGATTGGTTTACAATTAATTCTTCAAAAACATTGATGAAAAGGAAAAAGCCAACCAAAACCAAAAAATAGCAAAATAAAATGAAGACAACAAGAAACTCAACAAGAAGTAAGTCCATTTACAACTACAAAACAGAATCAATCTTGTGTTGCAAGTGCTTGCTGAAAAACGGCCAAGCAAAAATCTCTCCCAACTTGTAACTGAGAAGTTTTCAGAAGTGCATGAATTATTAAAGAACACCTGCATCAAAACCCGGTCTTGTGTCCATCTGTCTGAGAGGCAGAGCTTCAGTTTTACGCTTCATTCAGGCTGATAATGAAAGGATGTGGAGATGCAGAACTGTCCTCAGATCGCACCGTATCCCACCGGAGAGCAGTTGTTATACCCAATTTAATCTTTGGCCGGTGAAGCATATGTCTGAGAGTTTGTGAAGAGCTGTGCGAACCAGGACAGATGCTCGGGATACTTTCAGTTGCCTGGCTTGAAAACACATCATAGAGACTTTATCTTATGCAATTAGCAGATGTTTTTCTTTTTAAGCAGTGATGTCCAACCTACGGCCCGTGAGCCAAATCTGGCCCTTAAAGGTGGTATGTGCATCTGGAACACTCCTTTTATTCTGGATCCACATATTTTTTGATAACTTTTGTCCATTAGAATATGTTGAATTAGCTGAATTGTCAGTGAACTTTGCGACTTTCCAAAAACGTCACCACGTCACAACATTTTCTAATTTTGTGCTGAGAATCAACGAGATCAAAAATAAACCCCAAGTTCAAAACCTAGATCATTCCACTAACAAAATAAGCAGTCCGCCAGTTATTGATTTTTTTTTTCTCATATTTCGCCAGCTAGACTCTTTCCAAATAAAATTTTCGTAACCGTTTTATAAAATTTACAGCAAAGGGAACTTTGTCCTCAATATTATGAAGGTTGGCGACTACTGATTTAAAACCAACATGGCAACGCAATTACACATTGTGACAACCACCTGTCACCCCAGGATTCGAACCCATGATGTTATAGTGGCTGACACTAAGTTCTACCGATTGAGTCACCGGAAAACGTCCATCCCGAGTCCGTAAACAATTTTACTCCGACGTGTCATTCACTACCAGCAGCCCTCGGGCTTGTCTAGTGGCTATGTTCGGTATTAACATGTACACAATGACTGAAGCAAAAATAATAATGTCCCGTGTCAGGCGACGGCGGAAAAAAAGCATCCACGTCAAAGCAAAACAACAACCTGTGATCCATCAGGAACGCATTCGGAACTTCATCATGCGCACAAACTGCTCAGGGACAAAACCGGTGAAATAGAGCCACAGAAATCATCAGAATCATGACAGGCTGCCATTAGCCAAGACGACTCTGTCTGTTCTGTCATTATGAGTCAGGTCCGCCGTCAGACACCCTTTTGTTCCCGGTCCGGCCCTTTTCGCCAGTATCAAAGGACGATGAATGACCTCATTACGGGCAGACGGAAATATCAGTAACAGCAAACAAAGGTTGCTCCGACATGCCGGCTTCTTACATCACAGGTAATTTATGGAGGATACAGGTAAGTGGGGCTTCGGGTGAGTTTGATTTGAAAAAAATCCATCTTGTAGTGCAGAATGTAGGGCAGGACATGTGAATGCTGATCTAGAGGCCAGAATTTACATTTCAATGAAGAGACGCACGCGAGATGCTCCTGATGCCTCTCCTCGTCTACAAACAACGGACCTCCAACTCACCTTCCGTAAAGCTCCGGCTCCAAGCGCTTTGATGTGGATTTGAAGCAGACTAAAGTATACGTATATTCATTTGAAAAGCGCTTAAACCACACACACGCCTAATCAAATGCTTGATTCACACCCACCAATTAAACAGAGCTATTATATTTAGTAAAAGTAATAATAATAATAATAATTCATTCGATTTTTTATTTATTGGCGCCTTTCATGACACTCAAGGTCGCCTTACAGGACACACAACATTCACACACATACCAATTGCCCGGTGAAATAGCGGCAGCCAATCTGCGCCAGCGTCCACTTCAACCGGGCATACACACCACACGCTCACACACGGCCAGATTAACCTGAAACGCATGTTTTTCTCACGGTGGGGGAAACCGGAGCACCCGGTGGAAACCCACGCAAGCACTGGGAGAACATGCAAACTCCACACAGAGAGGCCCCGACCGGCCTCGAACTCACACCACGAGTCACAGCCAGAACCTTCTTGCTGTGAGGCGACAGCGCTACCCACTGCGCCACCGTGCTGCCCATACATGATACCCATGCGTGCTGCCCATGATACATTTTATTTATAAAGCACTTTACATTTTCAAGTGATACAAAAAGATAAGAATAAGTAAAAAAAAATAAATAAAAGACTCGGTAAAAGGGTAAAAAAAAAAGTTAAAAAATAGACTTCAAATTGACTTCAAACGCTCTTAAAAGGTAAAAGGTAAAGGTCTTCTAAAAAGGTAAGTTTTTATTGACTTTTTTACTGACAAGGATTCAAATTATCTATGAAAAACTACAAAGCATTAGAGGAAAATATTCCAAAGGGAAAATTATTAAACAAGACTTAATAAATTCAGATTTAAGTTTACAATTTTTGTAAATAGGTTCATTATAACAGTGACAGGAAATTCAAAGTTTGAGACTCGAGTTTTCATGGGTTTTTTCCAAGTCTCTGGTTTCCTCCCATTAGCAAAAACCATGTGGTCTGGAAAAATGGAGTTTAGGAAACTGTCCTGAAGTGAGTGAAAAAGTGTGTGTGTGTGTGTCCCGCTCTGTGATTGGTTGAGCAAGAGGTGTGTCCCATCATCAGGCCCAGAGTTGCTGTGATTGGGAAAATAGATGGAATTTGTTTAAACGTGGCTGGTTCAGCTATTTGTTAGGTAGTAAAGGTGCTGACTGTTCCGGTTGGGTTTAGTGGGTCAGACAGTGAGCTCCCAATCCCAGTGATTGTCCAGTAGCTTTAAACTTGATCACGGTAGATTCTGGTAAAGCCATTAAAATAATTACAGGAGGGACTTATGCAAAATTCGGTTGAAAATCTGCATTCTGGCTAGATTCATTTCAGTAATTTAATATTTGTGCATGGATGAAGCAACAAATCCGGTTAAAATGACCTTGGATGAGTGCAAAAAAAAAAGTGATTTGACCAATTATACAGCTTTAAAACTTCAATCATGTTAAACAAAATCAAGGTTCTGGTATACTAAAGTGCTGTAATGAATACATATGCATGTATTACTTGTATTACAATAGAATACAATAAAATAGAACAGAATTGAAAAACAACAGAATATATCTTTATCCCTTTTATGTTGGACATTTTTGTTTATTTCAGAATTTAAACTTACAATATAAGGATGTAAACTGCTGTTTACTGATCTGAAATCTTTATATTTAACTACTTTATGAAATAAATATAATACATTTACAATAATAAAACACATACACACACAATCATAAAATTGTACAAAATAACACAAAATGAACTGGCTTTGTCTAAGTTTCTTCTAATAATGACATAAACACAGATTTATTTGCCCGGTCATTTTTTGCATCGCCGCTTTGCTGACGTGTCAATGATTCAGGGATTGATTTTACTTCACATCGTATGGCCACACAAACCAAGTCAGTGTACAAGCGCTGACCGTGATATTTTTTCAAGTTCTCAATCACATTTATTTGCCAAATTGCATTTTTCCCATTGATCGCCTAAACTGCGCCATGACAGAGTAAATCATCTAACAGAAACATCCACGCCACAAACTAACAAAGCGGCGCTGATTAAGCGTGTTGTGTGATTTGTTGTGACCCACATATGACATACAAACCGATGGAACGCGGCAAGAAAAGCCGAGCTCAGAAGGAAAGGACTAATATGAGTCAACAGCGGCAGAAGCAGCCACTCACCCATGCCCTCCTCCAGAAGTAAACAACACGACTCCAAACAGCAAAGCAAGCTGGAAGACGGCACAGAGTGAGGCAGAACAAATGAGGTGTTTGGTGCACGGAACCATGGGAGGGCAAAGATACACCCAGACTATTCAAATATTGCCATCTGGAATAGAGTTCAAGTCATTTGTGTGTTTTGCCTCTAATAAATTACTAATTACTGCTGCAATCCATCACCTGTCTCGGCTCAGAGCAAATTGATTGATTATCACAGGGATGAATTAATAATGAAAAAAAAAAAACCAACAACAACAAACAAACGAAACAACTCAATGAACCCAACAATTGATGGCTGTTTAAATTTAGCTACAGATGAAAAATTATATTTTCACAATGATATAGACTAGAGATTATTCATTGGTTTATTATCTACCACTTTTTCAATCCTGGGTCACATGGAACTGGCGCCAATCACAACTCAGTGTCTGAAGGCGGGGCACACACACTAGATTACTGCCTAACCAATCACAAAGCGGTACACACAGACGCACATTCACACTCTCACTATGGCTAACTTTTTAACTATAGATACGTTTTTAAAAATGATAAATTATATGAATTACTTGTAATATGAAATAATTACAGATAAAATTGTATAAAATTGTCATTTTAAATTGCTTCATGTACTTTGAAACATGGGAGGGGTTTTTAAACACTATTTACTTTACATAAATAACGAAAATGTGCTTTATTTCAATTTACATGTTTAAAGTTCAACTTTAATGTGGTTTTATTTACTCAAATTACTTTATTATTGTGCCTTATTACTTGAATTACTTCACTTCACAACTATTTACTTAAAATAACTAAAATTTGTATTTTTTGTCTTATATACGGTACATAATGCCCAAATAATCACTGTAGTTTTTAAATAAAATAAAAAAACTTTTAAATATCATTATATATATATATATATATATATATATATATATATATATATATTAGTTGCTAATTGTTATATTATATTAGTGCTGTCAAAGTTAACGAGTTAATGCGTACACTGTGTATATATATACCACATCACCATCATTATATATATATATAATTTATATATAAATACAGTACATGCGTATAATATACTGTAGTTTTTTTTTCCACCCACCACATTTTTTCATCTTATCCTCTGACTTTTCTCAAGCGCTCCAACCCAACAAAACATAACTTTCAACCAAAAAAAAAAAAAACATCTTAGTTCAAAATTATTCCTTCAAGGAACGGAATGCCACAGCAAAGCCAGTGGAACAATAAAGGAAAACAACAATCTCATCCAGCGTGGTCTGACAGGGGTGGGCACCATTATACATCACACTTAGAATGGGCACATTTACAGGAAGAGCTGAAGAGAGGGAAATGGGGAGTCGAGCCTGATGCACTGGGCCATTTGTCAAATTCCTGTGCGGCTGGCAGAAATCTGATTACCACAGATAATAATGGAGGCATCATGTTTGGACCCACATTGCATAAAAAGGTCTTGGGCAAAATATCTGGATGACGTTTGCCCAAAGGCTTTGCTGTTCAGTTCACTACCTTGCTGAGCCGGGGAACAGGTCTGGCATCTGTTGTCAGAGGGGTCGGGTTTGAAATACAGACAGAACACGGCACATGAGAGGAATCCCATTTGCCGGGTGGACACGGGGTGCAGACAAGTCGGAGGAATTCACCACATGAACTCACGGCTTGAAAGGAGAATGAAACAGACAACGCATCAAAGAAAAAGACAGGCCAAATTGAAACCGTTCCCAAAACTCCCACCTATCAACCTTTCGCTATGGAAGTGAGAGTTTATTATTTTCCGGCTATTTTATCCAGGCTCTTTTGTGCCTCGTCGGCTCTTCAATTATTATGCAGATTGTGTTGGACTGCAAGTGGAGCAGTGGAGCAGTGGGTAGTGCACAGCACAGCGAAGAGGACACGAGGTCGAGACCCCGGCTGGAGTTTGCATGGCTTTCTTGTGTTCATGTGGATTTGCCGGATGCTCCAGATTCCCACAATGTCAGCAGAATAAATGAAACGGACTATGAAATGCATTTAAATTATTCAAATAAAAAAGAACATTCAATTGACTCTGCATCTTATCATATGAAAGAAAAAGCATTTGCAGATGAATAATGTTGCCTTTTAATTATTATCATAATACTTACAATAATAATTGTTAATGTGTTATAACTGAAGATTGTTTTTTTTTTCATTACCAATTATTGCATATTTTTTAATACATAATCAATCTTTTAAGATGGTTCATCATTCTTTATCAATTATAAAAATGCATGTTATGTTAAGATAATGTGAAGAGATTAGTAAGGTTAGTGCTGAGGTTAGTAGAATATTAATGTAAATGTTACATTTTAATAATTGTGAATTATTATTTGCAAGTACCGTATAATAGAGTTGAGTATTGTACATTGTTTTTTTTTATAATTAATATAGAATGATGGTTCATTATTCTATATTAATTAAAAAAAAGTAAGTTTTGTTAAGATAATGTGAAGAGATTAGTAATGTAGTGTTAGTAGAATATTAATGTAAATGTTAAAGAAATTGTGAATTATTTTGTGCAAGTACTGTATAATAAAGTTTCAACTGAAAAATAAAACAGATAACGTTAAGAGTTGAGTGTTGTGCATTGTTTTTTTTTTTTAGATTTCACTATTATTTGTTCTTATAATGTTACAACTGAACACTGGTAAGAAAAGATTGAATTAGGTGAAAAAAGTGAGTACTGGACACGGTTTTGATTAATAAATAATACATTTTTTAATAATAATTAATACATGTTTACTTTTAGTAATATTAATTATATTTCTTTATTATTAAAACGTTACAACGGAAGAGTTTTATGAAAATGTTTGTGGGAATGAAAATTATAATGTATTTGTCTTTTGACAGTTTAATTTTTCTGCAACACGTCCCTTATTTTGGATATAAATGTCAAAAATGACATCCGACAATAATGATACACATCTAAAAAGTATGTATTATGTGCACAAAAGTGTGAAGTCGTGACACGGAAATGAAAGACGTGCGTTAAAACACAAATGGATGAATGCTGAGCTGCACTGAACATTATCATTGCAATGAAAACCTCAGTTTCATTTGTGAAATGTAAAGTTCTTGAAAGACCGGGGGTCTCAAAGTGCATGTTTAAAGATGTTTAAGATGATGAATAGATTGTGATAGTGGTGTGTACTCATCATTACCGCAGTCAAACACACATTTGACCTCCGCTGCTTTAGTATCTACATTCAAAGAATATTTAGTATAATGGGCGTTTGAATTTGCATTGCACTGTCATTTCTGATCGTTGGGCAATTTTTGATGACGGCCCCCACAGGCAAGTGTCACGCCGAGGGTAAAGGCACAACGAGAAAAAGCAATTCAAGCGCCGCCAAAATCACATTAGCGTATGTCGAATATTGCCTACATATTGCAGCATTGAAAAGCCAATCCGAGAAAATACTTTAGGAATCCTTCAAAGCTTTTTCTAAACTGTGAATGTCAGTCACATTGGCACTTTGAGGGGGAAAAAAAAGCCGAACGCTCAGTAGAGTGTCATATTTGGAAAATAGATAAAAGTGGGACTCGCAGCACTGGAGAATATTCCAGAGGAGTCGAGTCACTGAACTGTTGCGAAACATCTGTTGTGTGGCCATAAATAATTTATGCATCGTTCAGTAAATCTACAGTCATGTTCATTTCCATAAGTCTTCCTCTATACATCCTCTGTGAGTCCGCAGCCAATCGGATTGACCTATTTATGCGAAACGTTTACATGTCACACCTGCAACCTCTGTGTTTAATAAAAGGTGTGGAGACGTTTTTTCTGTGATCTGAGGCGATCACGAGTATTATAACGCTCCGATTTCACAGTTCCGTGCATGATGTAAAAGTCCTGATGATGTGGAGACGAGAAAAGAAGGGAAAGCCGAACATTTTATGATTGAAGATTCTTGTATAGTTCTCACGTATTTTAATGGACAAAAAGGTAAATAGTCCCTGAAAATCATACTTGAGTAAAAGTATGGATACCTTACAGTAAAAAGTTACAATTCCAACAATTCCAAAAAGACTTGAGTAAAAGTCGTACAGTATCCAATTTTAAAAGAACACGTATCTTACTCGTACTGAATTTAGCCTCAAAAAACACCAATAAATGTGAAAAACAAGAAACTCTATATTTATGAGGTTTTTATTCCTTGTTTCAAAATGGCAGAATAGAAAAGCTAAAAAGAGCAAAAAGTCAGTCTCAGTCAAACTCAAATGTGCAAAAAAAGTGCAAGCACTATTTCACATTCTTGTGATTTAGCTAATAAATAGCATCCAGTACCTTCAGCAGCCTGCAGATGGCAATATTGCATTGTATTATTACATATTGTAGTCTATTAAGAAATCAATAGCTGTAGAAAAAGATGCTGACTTGTAACAATTAACGATTATCAGTAATGATAACAGTAGTAATGGTAAATGTAGTAAAGAGGACAGATACGCAATCAAAAATGTAGTCAAGTAGAGAGTAAACATCTTATATCTTTGATAGTACAAGTACAAAGTGGCCAAAAAGTACATAAGAAAAGTAACAAAGTCCATTTACTCAAGTACTTTACATCACTGCCAATCGGAGATGCACGACTTCTACAAACAGCCAAATGAGTTTTGTATGAGGTGTCAACCTAATTGATTAAAACAAGTGCTGTTTTGTAAAACAGTTAAACTGTAAAACTGTTGTAAAGCTGTTTTGATGCCACATAAAATAACATTTGGAATTCTCCTGGTAAATGAAAGAATTTATTCTTACTCAAAAATGTACCGTCTAATGTCTGATGCGAACTAATCAGACTGGAACTAAAAGCTATTTTTGTGAGCAGTACACATATGTTCGAACATTCTGTCTGCGAGAACATCCAAGAACAAAAATAAAGAGTTCTTCAAACATCTCATTTTTAATCAGGACGACATTAATTCTCTTCCGTGGTGAAATTAAAATCGAAATAATGTTGTCACTGTCCAAAAAAATAAAATGCCCTCTGTAGTTATTGCGCAGCACACACAAACACATACACACACAAACACACACACACACAGAGAGCTTTGGTCCCCATGTGGTGACTGTGCAACCAAAATTTTATCATTAAAATTCAGAAAATCCACACGTGCGCTTGCAAACACACACACACATGCGCACACACACACACACACACACACACACATGCGCACACATCATTTGCAGCGTCTCACACACTGACTGGGCCAATTCTCCATTCTATTCCTTCTAAATGGGTCAACCATTCTACGCCGTTTTTTCTTATTTCATATTGAAGTAGTACAATAAAACACATCAGTTCAATTATTTTACTCTAGCAGCTTTTAACTTGTAATTTCTGACATAATTTCCACCTTCAATCCAGAGTTAAACAACGTCACGTCAGCTCCCCGTCATAACAAAATGAGTGAAAAAATGAAACGCCAGGCCATGTAAATATATCCACATTTGAATGAAACAACCTCTATAATGATCTCCGTTAATGAAGCGCATCTATATCAATGAAAATACATTAACTAGAAAGCTTTTCCCTTCCCACAAGATGCACTAAACATGTGTGCTCGGCTAATTGCCTGTGAATATACAAGGTCAATGGTTCTCCAAAGACCAAAGAATTACTTCATTATAAACATTCAGAACTGTGATCGGGGACTTGTCCCATATAACACCGCGCCACTTCAATCCATGAATTAGTCTCTCAGGATCAATATTTCAGTAGGTAAACTAAAATAAATAATTAAATAAAGCCAGATAATGTTTGGTTAAAGCAAGCGAGATTAACAATTCCGGCGGCACGTGGAGCTTTGCATGTTCTTCTTGTGCTTGAGTGGGTTTCCTCCGGGTCTCTGGTTTTCTCCTACAGTCCAAAAGCATTTATTGGAGTCTGGGGAATTATCCATCTGTGTGTGTAAGAGAGTGTGTGTGTGTCCTGCTCTGTGATTGGCTGGCCACCAATCCAGAGTGTGTGCTCAGGCCCAGAATTGCTGGAATTGGCTTCAGCCCCTGATGAGCTTTGCAGAAAATGGATGAAAAAGATAATCAAAGGAAGAGACTTCTTAGTCCATAGTCATTCTCTATACATTCCCAAAAGAATAAGAAAAAAGACCAGTACAGTAAATCACATTTGCTTGTGGAAGCTGAGAACATCACTCGAGCTCCAGCAGTTTTCTCTTGCAGTCAGCATCTGTCTCAGCTCCGGATTGGACAATACTAACATCTCTCACAGAACTCACTGCTAGTTAAGTTCTCCCATAAGAACCTAGTGGACTTGTTTCTGTCAGCGGTTGTCAACAGAACACGACGATAACTAATACAAGATGTTATGTAAATTAACAATGGGACAAATACGTGCAGACACTTGGATGAAAACTCTGGATGAAACACACACACACACACAAACACACGCGCACACACACACACACACACACACACACACACACACACACACACAAAAACACCCTTCTGGACCGACCCACATTATTTTTGTTTGACATTTTTTTGCATTTGTTTGGCAACGTTTTTACTGTCGTTTTTGATTACTCTAAGAATTACAGCCTATCACAAAAACAAACTAAATTATTTATTTACCTCATCATAATCTGATTATCAGTCAGTTGATATTAAACATAAGTTGCATTAGAGTTCTTAAAGGGGAGAAACAAGCTAAAGAAATACACTTATAAACACAATACACAATCTGTTTTTTGTCATTTATCATTTGTTCGACACATACAAATAACAAACAATTCACTGTATTTAAAGCCACAGCACACTTTTAATTGTTATTTTATTATAATGATTGACTGGGTGTTTCTTCACCAGAGATAAAGCTCACAGCTCCCTCTACTGTTATCTGCCCCGCCACACAAGATCCTCCTCACTACACACCTTATCATTTACATTGCTTTCATTTAATACCAGAGTTCTAAACCAATAATCCCATCCACTAACAAATGTGTTTTACATCAGTATGGATTACTAATTTTGCACAAAAACTTACGTAGTCCAAAGCAAAAAAATGAACAGTGCAATTCGAAAGAAACTTTCGTGACGTGTCGGAAAAAGAAATTCCTCGATTTGTGACGTCATCCAGCAGCAATCTGAAATCCTTTTGTGTGGCTCGTGAAATAATCGACATAAAACAAACAAAATCGTAGCACAAGTACTTAATTTGGCAGGTATTAAAAATATATTTAACCGAATGTTATTTTTAAAAAGTTACTGAAGATTAGCTATTAGGCCAAAATTATCCAAACAGGTTTACCTAAAAACAAAATCTCACCTGGGTATTATTATTAAAACTTTTATTTAACACAGTATGTGGAATGACAAATATCCTCTTTAAAAACCAACATGTGCAAACGTAGTTTGTAACAATTTACCTCATCTTTTTTGGTTTTATGGTTTGAAAGCATTGAAAAACAAACGCATTCGCACCTGTTCAAACATCTAAATGTTAATGTTTCTACAAAACGGAAACGTCAGTAACGTCCAACGTTCCGACGGTACAGCGTTCGCACGTATGCATCCAGTCTATTTATTGGCCAGCCTACTGCACGGGAACGCCCCCTGAACAATTCCTGCCCAAAGACAAGTAAAGATTCAATTCAAAACAGATGATTCGAACTCACTGCTAACAACAACAGTATCGATTCGTTTCAACAGCCAACGACGTTACACTAACCAAAACACCGCCATGTTGCTTGAAGCGCCATCTTATGTATCAAACGCAATCATGCGCTGACTCGGAAACGAGATTCAGACTTTTTTACGCAACAATCAGTCATTAATCGAAACAACAAACGAATCCGCGTAGAATCGCAAGACGACTTGACTCACTGGGCGGGCCAAAAAAAAGCACAGTAACTCCTTTTCTAAAGATGCCATTTCGGCCAATAGGAACCCGGAAGGTTCGAATTTCATCACCATTCCACCAATCGCTTAGGCTCGCTGGAGCTTGTTGGCCCGCCCCGTGTAAACCACGCCTCCTCTGAGGATCCTCCTGCTGGGGTTGTTTTCCCATGTTAGCCAATTAGCAACCTAGCATGCAATCTGAGGTCTGGCGCCTTGACCAGAGGGTGTTTACGTGTTTTATGATTTGCCGTTCAAACTCGAACGCAACGCGGCTCAACGTTTGAGAGCGACATCGCTGGGGTTTCCTCGCTGGGATTCTCGACGGAGCGGACTGTTGCGATCCGGAGAGTCTGTTGCGGGGTGAGTTGGCTCTTGTCTGCTAGCGGACGCTCGCTAGCTGTCGTCGTCGCAATGCTCCATTCAGGCTAAAAGTGGCTAAGTCACACACTTCACGACACGCAAATCGCCGCCCGGGTTCGATCCGGGCCAAAACCGACCCGCGTGTCGTCATCCCGAAACGGCGACAATAAAGCGGAGTTGTACAGAAGCGATGCATGTCATATTCGCGATTATATAAGAGCATTTGTCGAGGAGCTGGCTAGCCACTGGCTAGCGTGAACAGCTACACAAGCTTTATAAGCCCCGTCGCTTGATCAGCTGCTCGACATAACGATCGTTTTGACACGCCACTGACATGTCGTGTCTCACCGACCACTTTCTATTCATCGAATAACGGTGCTGCTTCGATCGCGAGCCCGGTTGTGTTTACCGGTAGAAGCCATTCAACAGGACTTCCTGATCTGTGGCTAGAAACAGTTGGAAGCGTCGTGTGCTAGCCACACTTCAGCCGTGCGTTCGCTCGAGCTCCTTTTCTTTATTTTTCGAGATCATTTTCCGGGATCTATGGCTGTCCCGGAGATGCTTTTTTTCGCCGTTGTTTTGAATTCGACTGGGCTGTGATTGCGCACAGAGAAGCCATCGATACGCGTTAAACACAATTCGACGCCGTTTGGCCGTCGAGTAAACACGCTTTTGGGGAGTAAAACGTTTTGCGGAGGGTTTATTTTTGCATTTGTGCGTGCGCTCACTACGGCGTGCGTGCGTGTGTGCGCTTACGGCAGCGTGCGCGCGCGCGTGCTGGAGTTTTAAGGCCTGTCCAGTTTAGTCGAGAAACTGTCCAGCTGGTGGAATAAACAGTTTGGCTTTTCAAACAAAAGTTAGACGACACGATCCCAGCGCGTTTTCCCCCGCCTCACTGTTTACACTGCACTATCTTCTTACAGTTTTATGGACTGAAATGCCATTGGCTGTTGGTGTCGCTGATGGGCGTGTTCTAATCTCGGAACCTGTTGGTCCCTTTCAGCTCGTGTTAGCGGTTTTAGTCGATTCTACGGGACTAAATCTGACAGGTGTCAAATATTTGTCTGAATCAAATTTAGTTTAATTAGAATTCACTGTGATGGGTATTATAACTCCGCAAATTTCTGTTGATTTGTGTACGTACTGAGTATTTTACATTGCTACATGCATAAATCAAACTACATGTTGAACAGATTTTTAAAACTCCAAGCAAATCTATAATATTCTATAACATTCTGTATTACAATAATTATTGTGGTGCCGATAATCATATTTTTTTTATACAATCATATGTATCATTCCTTTAGTGAATTTAATCATTCAGTTATAACCTATTTTTTCTGAAATTGTGGTTGCTAGTTTTAAGCTTAAATAATAAAATCTAGAATAAAATAGACTTTGTTGAAACGCACATTGAACACTTACCATGCATGTTTTTGGAATTAAATTCTAGTCATTGTATTGGGCATTAGGGCTCTTTTTAAGGTTGGTTCCTCTCTAGGTTCAATCATTAGCATTAGCAAAACTTTCAGCTTGGAAAGTTTTGTCGGTCAGTGTTTGTTGAGTGACTTTCCCATCAAGCCTCGGGAGAATTAAATAAGCAATTTAGTAAAATTTACCAAGCTCTTTTTGTGACACAATGAGCGCAAATCAAGAAAAAGATAAGAACTGCTCGATAAAGCAGGCGGTTATGGTATTTTGAGCAACTGAAGATTCTCCATTGAGACTTCATGGTAAACCTAAACGCTAAACCTAAAAAACAGGTCTTATTTTTGAGCTAGATCTGGATCCTTCTAAAGTTCCAAGTCTTGTTTTTGGGGAACTAACAGGCTGTTTGTTTTCTCAGAGTCCGCCGCAGTGAGGAGCATGAGTACATAATGAAGCGGCGCTTGGAGGATCAGGACACTGTGATTGGCTCTCAGCGGCGGCTTCCTGGGGCTGCGGACGGCTTTCAGCATCGCGTCCTCAACTCGGCCACCACCCTCTACGAAACGCCACCCGACAACATGCAGCCATCGTCCAGCATGCAGTACTCGGTCTCTCAGACCTACCAGGTACCAGCAGTGTCCATTCCAACCTGTAACCTTTTGGTTGCAACTTCACCATTAAACCATTCCGCCACAATTGTCCGTATTTTTTTGCATAATAGTTTTGCCAGAGCTTAAATCATTTTTAATAATTTTTTCAATATTGCATAAAACACTAATAATGAATGAATTAACTTTATTGCTCCCACAGTAAGGAAATTCAATTGCTGATAAACAATTTGAATCGCCACAGATAAACACGGTAGGAAAAATGATAATAAATGATATTGGGCTTAAAATAAGGCAATATTAGTGGAATCAGTATCATAAAACAAACTCTTTAAAATACAACCTTTATAAGACAGACTTCATCATTCTTTTAAAGACACGAAGAAGTTGTTTACTCAAAATGTCGGTCGCACCAGGTTTTTCTTGGACATTTGCTTGTAGGAGAAGAAGCCCCAAAATGCCAGAATTGTAAAGTGGTTTTAAATGTTAAACACATATTGTTAGAATGCGCGGTTTTTAAAACCATGAGAGAACTTTTTATTAACTTGAGTGTGTAAAAAAAAAATGTTTATCCTTCAAAGATTTTTTTTAGTTTATCAAATTAATTTTTTATATAAATACATATTCATAATAATAATAATATACAATTTTTCATTTGTAAATGTTTTCCTGAAATTGGTATTTAATCTTATATAAAAAAATATACAATTTTGTGTCATGAAATGGCACTAATCAATCAGTCCAATATTGCTAAATGTAAATATTTTGACAATTAACATCTATGTCATATTCATCATAAAACCTATCGTATTATCGATATACTTCAATGTGTTGTCTTGCAAAATTGCTTAATTTTAAATAGACCAATTAGTGTATATTTTGGACTATAGATATTTCATACTCGATTTCTTGTAAAACTTTTTTTCTCCGGATTCCAAAGCGCACGGTCGAAAAATCTAGGATTTTAAACGTGCCTTATAGTCTGAAAAATACAGTGTGTGTGACGAGATTCCCCCGCCAACGCTGGCGTGATGAAGGGTTTGCCATTCTGCACCAACAGTTGTCAATGCCCCAGAGCTCTGGAGGACATGGACACACCAGCAGTTCAGCTGTGCACAGTGGACCCCATCACCACGGACCAGCTGTCCAGTCGGTGGGTCAGGGTCACTCTCACGCCGCGGCCGCCGCTGCTGTGGCCACCGCCCCGACACTCGGCCAGCAGCAGTTTCAAAGGCTCAAGGTCAGAATTTAATAGCATATCAAAGTGGTTTTTGTTTTGTTTAACGTTTGCCATTGAAAAATTCAGGTTGAAGATGCTCTTTCCTATTTGGATCAAGTCAAGCTTCAGTTCGGAAATCAGCCTCAAGTCTACAACGACTTTCTTGACATCATGAAGGAGTTCAAATCTCAAAGGTCAGTTAGATGGTTCCATTCTTCAGGAATGTTGTGCTTCTTGCTTTAGCGTCTGTGATCCCCACTGAGCACGAAGGGATTTGAAGCTGTTTTTTTTAAGGCGGGAAATGAAAGAATGAAATATTGCATTTACCAAATATAAGCACCCGTTTTTTCCCCCCAATCTTAGCGGCTCAAAAACTTGCAGTGTGCTTATAATCGCCGATTTTAATAATATCATATATTGCATATGCTTGTAAATGTAAGAACTCGTTTTTTCACATTTAAAAAGAGGAACAATCACGAATAAATGTAAATATTTGTATTTGCTTTTGGTTTTTATTAGCTCAATAACAGAAATAAAGAAACATTAGTCACGCAGCGACACTTAGCAGGGGCTAAATAACGCGTTAAAACAAAAAAATATTATTGGAACAGACAGAGCATTCGGTAAATTAGCGCTAAATTCACACAGCGTCAGGTAAAGAAACAACTCGAAACGGCCTCCCTACGCGAACTACAGTGCAAAGGCTCTTGGGATCGACTGAGCATTATGAGAGTTTGGATCACTAGAATCTGCTTTTTTTATTTATTATTCATGTTAAAGGATATCAAAATGATACTTGAAGTCACAAGTTAGGTTTGTTAAATAAAGAAAAAATGTATTTTTTTTTAAAGAGAAAATTAACGTAACTGAACCAGAAATGTAAAAATAAACTATTTTATTAATTTGGAATATTTTTTTTGCTTGAAAAGTCAGGGACGTGCTTCATTTGCGGTGTGCTTATATTTGCATAAATACGGTGACACGAAGACGACAGAAAGACGAATGGATGGACGGATGAATGGAGAGAGATAATTATGATATTTAATAAGAAAGAAAACGTACTCCTCAATTAGAAGTTCCCAAAACTTAGGATCGACAACTTTCATCGCAAACATTAACGATTTGGTTGGAAATGTCTAAACGAAAGTACAGAATCTGGATTGTATCTGCTAATCTTACACATTCAATACAAGTGTAGCAGACGGTCATTTGGTTGTGTTCTAATACCATACCTGTACTTACTTACTCTACCTGTACTTCTCAGCATTGATACCCCAGGAGTGATCAGCAGAGTTTCCCAGCTCTTTAAAGGACATCCTGATCTCATCATGGGCTTCAACACCTTCCTTCCCCCCGGCTACAAAATCGAGGTTCAAACCAACGATCTGGTCAACGTCACCACGCCCGGACAGATCCACCACATCACGCCACACGGCATCTCTGTCCAAAACCTTCCAATAACTCAACCAGCGCCACAGCAGAGTCAACCAGCAGCTCCCACCAGCACTGCGGCCTTGGTCATCCCAAGCCAGCCAACGCCTGCTAAGATCAGCAAGGTACGATTATTAAAAACATCGAAAAGCAATGGGTAAATATAAAATAAATAAAAAAACAAAACAAAACAAATGACGGCATCTCCTGATTGGACGATATCCAGTTACCTGTGGCACACATGACCAAATCCAAAATTACGTCAAATTTTACGTGAAATATTGTACAAACGCAATAAAACACACACAACACAGATGGATGTTTCTCTTAAAGCGGAAGTTTTATTTTTGATTGTTGCGCTATTAATCTGGTTCAAAATGCGTAATTTCTGTTGTTTCGCTACTAATGTGATCCGAATGTAACTTGTTACTCATATCAATCTGGTGGTGTCGTTTTGTTAGTTGCATTCTATAAAAAGTTTTTTATGCTATTCATTTGATCTAAAAAAATATTTGAATTATAATAAAAATATATTTTAATTTCTTAAAAATATATCTGATTTCTACTTTTGACTATGTAACTAATTATTACAGTAATAATGCCTAGTTTTGAGGTTATCCTGTGTGATATCAAAACGATAAAAAATAACTATTGATAGTATCTTGTTTGAAATTAATTGGAAGTAACAATTTGTTGTAACAAATTGAATCACTAAGTATAATAAACCACAAATCATCAAAAAGAAAATCAATCTACTTCAATCTGAACCGACAACAAGTTAATGCTTTTCAGTTACAAAGAATGTAACTTCATTTTTAGCATTTTAAATTAAATTAAAAATTAAAGTATAATTTTTTACGCATACATCTGAAAAAAAGCACCACAATTATACAAAGTTTAATATAAGAGTTGTTGTAGAGTGATTAAACAAGACAGAATCTTAAAAAATATACATGTTGTGTTTTTGTATAGCGATATATTTTGGAGGTCAGAATTGGATCAGGCTCGAGATTAAACACCGTAAATCAGATCAGGAGCCCAAAAAATCTCACTACTCATCACTACAGACGTCATCATTTATTCACCTTTTTCCTCCACAGCCAATCCAGTCACCGGCAATTACTCCAACCAGCCAGCCTAATCCGTCCATCCCCTCCTACGCCTCGCCTCGCTCGCCCTCGGTCCAGTCCCACACTCCCATCAGCAGCAGCACTGCCGGTTCCACCCCGATCCAAAACAACCAGCCTGTGGAGTTCAACCACGCCATCAATTATGTGAACAAGATCAAGAATCGCTTCCAGGGCCAGCCAGAGGTCTACAAATCCTTCCTGGAGATCCTGCACACGTACCAGGTGAGGGTGATCTTATTCCCCATTTATCTTTTGCTTATTAATCTATCTTTTGCATATTAGAAATGCCACATGCTGAGGTGGTTTGGTGTGTGTTTTCTGTTCTCTAGAAGGAGCAGCGTAACGCTAAAGAGGCAGGGGGAAACTACACACCCACCCTCACCGAGCAGGAGGTCTACGCACGTGTGGCTCAGCTCTTCAAGAACCAGGAGGATCTGCTCTCAGAGTTTGGCCAGTTCCTGCCCGACGCGAATAATTCCGTGGTAAGTCTTGACCTAGCAGGAGAACCATTGCTTCTCATCAATATCTTCAGGGTTTCATTGTTTTTGTGGGAAAATAGACGCATTTAGGGTGGGAATTTCTAGAGTACCACCATGTACCAGATGTTGGATGCACTACTTCTGTAGATGACAAATTTATGTTGTTATTTTTTTTAAAGATACAGTATTTTCTGGACCATGGGACACTTTCAAAATTCTAAATATTGTGCGTTATAATCTTAAAAAAAAAATAAATAAAAACAATTTTCGTTTGTGGAATTTAACAGATAGTGAACCAATATTGTTTTTATAGTTTTATTTTTTGTGTTTTTTTTTGTATGTTCTGTTCTTTTATGGCATTCACTGCAGAGAACCAATTTAAGAATGTAGTTGTACACGGAAACTTGTACAAATGATAACAAAAGCTCTGACCTTTATTTCTTGTAGTCCGGAAAATACGAAAAAAAACTAAAATCTTTTTTGTTTTACTCTCAACAACATGGTAGATAATAATAATAATAATCAGGATTTGAAGGGTTAAGAGATTGTATTCCAGCTGGAGAAATGCTTCCTCACATCCTTAAATATTGTTCATTACTGCACTTACACGAGTTGTGAAAATGCAAATTATCAGCAAGTTTTTAAACTATTAATAATTCACAGATATCATGTTCTGAAATCTATGACAGTTCTTTCTGGAACCTTCAGTTCCACATTTTACCCACTGGTGGCTCTTTTCTTTCAGCTTTTGGGCAAGGCTACGGTTGAGAAGGCCGAGCCTGTTCGCATCGATCATGGGGGCACAGCGAAGAGACCCCCTCTCAACAACAAGCGCTTCAGTCAGAACGGCTGTCAGATCCGCAGACACGCCGGACCCCCGACTACACCTCCAGTCAAGGTGACCTTTCTCTCGCACGTGGTCCTCTCTTAACATCACAAAATTGTGAAATAAACGCCTCAGTAATTCATCATTTGGACGTTTTTTTCTCGCTTTTTTTTTCAACAGAAGAAGAAGTTGATGGGGAAAGACTCGTCAATGGCCGAAGCCAGCAAACTTGGAATTGGTGCCGAATCCCTCTTTTTTGAAAAGGTATATTTAGTTTTTTTTAGAAGTGTGATGAGTTATTTGTAATTATAATGTTGTCACTAAAGCTGATTCTGAGATCTTTGTTGCTCTTCAGGTGCGGAAAGCTCTTCGCAGTTCAGAAGCTTATGACAATTTTCTGCGCTGTTTGGTCATCTTCAACCAGGAAGTGATATCCAGAGCCGAGCTTGTGCAGCTGGTTGTGCCGTTTCTGGGGTAAAAGCCATTAATTATTTAAATTATTTATAAACCACTAATTTTCCCCACTGTGGGATTTAAAAAAGTCATGCTTGAAATTCTATTAATATTTCTATTCTATTGGGAATCTACAATTGGTGTTAAGAAAGAGTCCATCAATCAATATCTGTCTTTATCTCCATCCGTCCATCCATCCAAAAAATTGCTATGCTTTAGGTTCAGTTGTTCTGGGGAGGGAAAAGAATGGAGTGAAAGATATGACATGTGACAAAAAAAGGAGTAAAACACATTTGGGAAAATTATTTATGATGTTAAATTATTCATTATAATATTTTATTAATACTATATTCATATTCATGAATATTCAGAAATGACCCCCTTGTGGAATAAAGTCCCATTCATAGAAATATTAGTAATAATTTATAAACAAATGTATGCGAAATATAATAAAATAAATACCGCACACAGTAATGTATTTGTCATCTCATGTCAATCAATGGAATTTTATGGATTTTTTTTATCACACCGAATCACTAATGGATTTTTTTTGTGTGACCAGGAAATTTCCAGAGCTTTTCACCTGGTTCAAGAACTTCCTTGGCTACAGAGAGTGTGCCCATATTGAAAGCTTCCCGAAAGAGCGAGCCACCGAGGGCATCGCCATGGAGATCGACTACGCGTCCTGTAAGCGACTGGGCTCCAGTTACAGAGCTCTGCCCAAGAGCTACCAGCAGCCGCGCTGCACAGGAAGAACGCCACTCTGCAAAGAGGTGAGGACGCCGTCTTCCTTGATATCACTCTGTTTGTTTGATGGATGAATACCGCAATATTTAAGGCCACTACTTTTCAGGTTTTGAATGACACGTGGGTGTCATTTCCTTCCTGGTCTGAAGATTCCACCTTTGTGAGTTCCAAGAAGACCCAGTATGAAGAACATATTTACAGATGCGAAGATGAGCGATTTGAGGTGATAACATTATTACAAGATTTTACTCATAAAAAATCTGTTTTTCAGGCTGCTTCATACAAGACCCATTTATAAAAGGTTCAATAGAATTAATGTATTGATTATTAATATATTTAAAACTGAATGTGAGCTAAACAAATTATGTGATAAGATAAAATGAGAAATAAGATAGTGGGTTTTTTGATTACGTTTAATGACACTTTTGTATTTTTAAGGTGAAATTACCTCCACATTTCTAGTTGACCAATCATTTAACCGGAAAACCTACAACCTTCTGTCATGCTCCAGCTTTAAAAACACAAAGAAACTGCCTGTTAAGTTTGATTTGTGGGTAAAATATATTTTTGCCACGTAGCTGGATGTTGTTCTGGAGACAAACCTCGCCACGATCCGTGTTCTGGAGGCCGTTCAGAAAAAGATCTCACGAATGTCTGCCGAGGAGCAAGCTAAGTTCCGTCTGGACAACACCATGGGAGGCTCGTCTGAGGTCATCCATCGCAAAGCCATCCAGAGGATATACGGAGACAAAGCGCCTGATGTCATAGACGGCCTGAAAACCAACCCTGCCGTCTCTGTGCCCATCGTGCTGAAAAGGTCAGTCTAGAACCTTCTCTAGGTTCTTAATCGTAAAACACTCATATTCGTGAAACACGCTTATAGTTGCAGATTCACTTAAAGTGCTTTTTAAATACATTTATTACATTATTAATATTAATGGAATGATTATGGTCTTGGTCTGGAGTTGTTTTATGAGTCCAATCAGGTTAGTGTAGTTTGTTTTCGCAAACTTGAAAATGGTGATCATGATGTAAACAATTTTTGTTTACTAATTAATGTTAAGAATTGTTTTTTTAGTTAAGAACTTTTATTTACTTTGATAATTTTATGACACTACAGTCATATAAGGTGTGTGACGTGTTTTATCGCTTAAGCGCGCAAATTAAACCTGCAAAGTTGAGATTGGCCACGCCCTAAAGTCAACAACCAATCAAACCGTCCATATCAGGTAAACAAAGCGCTCTCAGTATAAGTATGGCCTTAGGGAAAGCTTTGTCTAATATTTTGAAGCCATGAAGCAACGTTTGAGATTCAACCGTTTCCTTCAAAGTATCAAAACCTGCGAGAAAATAATGCAAATGTGCATTTAAGCCAGTACGTAAAAAGTACGGAAACGGGAGGCTATTGTACGTTAAACTGCTAATCTTATAATTTTTACTTTTATTAAGCCTCCCGCTTAACTAATATAAAAATCTAAGACTGGTATAACAATGTAGCAGCCAAGTTGAGACCAGACTCTGCCCATTTTTGCAACAAACTTATTTTCACCTGATAATTTTTCACTCCTTAATATTCATTATATTTAGTTTTTTTTCTCGTTTTAAAGTAATGGAGCACAAATTGTTCTTTTGGTTAGAACGCAATAAACTGTTCATCCCTGTAGCGATAAAGTAATGGGTGTGAGGTTTCACCGTTACAATGGGTTTCCTTTCCAAACCAATTATTCTGTCAAGAAGATCCAAGTGTGTAAATTTCCGAGTGCGAACCAGAGAGCAAAATGAATTTTGCTTTATCTTTTAAGGCTGAAAATGAAAGAGGAGGAGTGGCGAGAGGCTCAGCGCGGCTTCAACAAGATCTGGAGGGAACAGAACGAGAAGTATTACCTGAAGTCTTTAGATCACCAGGGTATTAACTTCAAACAGAACGACACAAAGGTGTTTCGCTCCAAGACGCTGCTTAATGAAATCGAGACCCTTTATGATGAGGTACGGAGACTCTCAAATGGCACTTGTTAAATGTCAAAATGCCTTTTTAATATTGTTCTTCCATCCACTTAGCGACAGGAGCAGGCTTCCGAAGACAGCGCCGCCCTGCTGGCCGGGCCGCACCTCAACCTGGTGTACGAGGACAGTCAGATCCTGGAGGACGCCGCCGCCCTCATCATCCACCACGTCAAGAGACAGTCCGGCATCCACAAAGACGACAAGTACAAGATCAAGCAGATCATCTACCACTTCATCCCAGACATGCTCTTCGCCCGGCGAGGCGAGCTGTCCGACGTGGAGGAGGAGGAGGAAGAGGAGACCGAGCCCGACGAAGACGGGACTAAGAAGCACAACGGCACCACGTCCTCCAAGTCCAAGCTCCTGTTCGCTCACACGGCCTCCAGCCAGCAGAACCTCCTCAACTGTGACGACGCCTACAACCTCTTCTACGTCAACAACAACTGGTACATCTTCCTGCGGCTGCACCAGATCCTGTGCTCGCGGCTGCTGCGGATCTACGGCCAGGCTGAGAAGCAGATCGAGGAAGACGCTCGGGAACGCGAGTGGGAGAGGAACGTTCTGGGGCTGAAGCGAGAGAAGAACGACAGCCCCGCCATCCATCTGCGCTTGAAAGAGCCCAGTGAGTTTCCATTCGTCCTCGTTCTCCTTTGTCGGCCCGTAATTTATTACCGTATTTCTTTGGACTATAAGCCGCACCTGCATACAAGCCGCGTCCACTTTATTAGAAAAAGTTTTGCAAGCCACATTTATGTTTGTTTTTGGTTTAGATATTTACTACATAGAATTGTAAATGTACATGTATGTAACTAAATAGATCCTTTCCTAACCTGTATAGCGAGATCGATGGCCTTCAACTCAAAACTTGCATCATACGAACTTTCTTGTGTGGGTTCCATGATGAAGGGGTGAGGATTTGAAAAGATTTTTGAAAAGAAGAGTTTGACAGACCGACTTATTTCTGCTAAAGAGGAAGTAGCATATTCTTCTTTGCATTTATTTTGTTTGCATTAAAACTCTGCAGAATAGTTGTATAAGCCGTTACAACTATACAACCTTTCTATAAGCCGCATGGTTCAAAACCTATGAAAAAAGTAGCGGCTTATAGTCCAGAAAATACGGTAATTCGAGGTGTTTTTGGCACTCTTGCTCCCTTCCGAGGGGACGTAGCACATTTAAGAGCTGAAATGGCGGCATACAGTTGCCGTGGAAACCGTGGGGGTGGGGCTTGGTGAGAAAAAGCCGGAATTTTGACGAGTTTAAAATGTACCTTGTTTTTTGTTTGTTTTTGCAGTGGACATTGACGTTGAAGACTACTACTCTGCCTTCCTGGAGATGGTGAGGAACCTGTTGGATGGCAACATGGAGACGTCCCAGTATGAGGACCAGCTGAGGGAAATGTTTACCATCCATGCCTACATCGCCTTCACCATGGACAAGCTGATCCAGAGTATAGTCAGACAGGTAATGGCAGACCGGCTTGATGACACGTCAGAGCGTCAGAGAAGCGATGGAGCTTCTGATGGATGGTGGTTACTGTCGTGGTGTTGTCTAGGAAACGTGTGCCAGAATGTTCCGTGGCTTTCCAGTAACTTGGCGCTCTGTTTTGCTTTTTTGTTAATTGCAACTTGTGTAGTAGTCACGTTTTTTTTTTTTTTTTTTTTGTGCAAATATTTTTACTTCAATATTTAATGATAATGATACTAACAGTAATAATAACAAATAATTTTATATTATAATATTGTAACAAATTAATAACAAATAATAACTGTAGTGGTAAAAAAAATGGTAAAAAAATCTAAAATTATTGGTCGTTGCACCTGTCTTTTGTCTTTTTTTAACTCGAATCATTTTTAAAATCTGCTTTTTAGATCCTAGGTGTTTAAAGGCCTTCATGTCGCTTTGCACTTATGCAGTAGTATTCGTTTTAGCCTGTCGTTTTTTTATTTAGTTTTCTCTACTCTGTCGTAAAAAAAACATCACTCAACTGTTTGGGATTCCTGTTTTCATCTCTGCTTCCTTTTATCCCTTATATTTCACTTTTTTGCTGTTTGTATACATGTCTACGGTTACATATGAGCAAATGGAAAAATCTGTAACCATAGCAACTTAAAAGATGACAGTGCTCGGTAATGGCTGGTGATTGGTCGGCTTTTAGAAGCCGTCAGCTCTCACGTAATGTCTTTAAGAATTGCGCCGTCTGGTTAAAAATTGCTATCGTTTGTTTCGACAATTTTATCCCAAAATGAAAGATATGCTGTGATTTAACATGGATCTTTTATTGTTTTTAATTCTTTCTTCCAGTTGCAGCATATAGTGAGTGACGACATCTGTGTGCAAGTGACAGAACTTTATCTCGGTGAATGTGCCAACAAAGCCACCGGTGGGTCCTTGTCCTCCCAATCATCCCGCGGTGTTGCTGAGACAAATTACCAGCGTAAGGCCGAGCAACTGATGTCAGACGAAAACTGCTTCAAGGTACTTTACGAATCTTTACTTCATAGTTTCCTTATTTTTCATTGCGTGTGTATACTTTAAATTAAAAGATTGAATTCAGAGATTGAAATTGAGATTTGAAACAGGTCTTTGTGTTTTAATCTTGTTTTAAACTCTGAATATACTGACCCATTATGAAAAAAATAAGTAATGTGTAAATAAATTCCCCAGGTGGTGCTAAAGCCGAATAGAAGCAAACAGTTGCAATTCTGTCTTGTGAAAACTGTGACATTTAATGATGTTCATTGTCCACTTGGTGGCAGTGTGATACATTTATGGCTTAATCCCTGCAATTGCTGCCGGCAGCTATATGTTTGACACAATTTCGTTAGTTTTGCACACGTTTAATACTTATTGAGCTGTAGAAATTGGGAAGGAATATATAAAAACTGAAATTAAAAATAAGAATATTAATTTTTCATTAGAAAATTAATTATTAATAGGAAATTAATCCACATTTTTTCAAGCATTTGTTTTGAATAATTCAGTATTGTGTTTAATGGTGTGTGTAAATGTGTGTTTTTCAGTTGCTGTTCCAGAAGACTAAGGGCATAGTGCAGCTGGCTGTGGAGCTGCTGGACACAGAAGAGGAGAATTCAGACGAACCCGTGGATGCTGAGGTCAGTGGATGCTTTTCTTCCTCCTTCTTCTTCTTTAGGGATAGAATGTATGTTGTTAGAAAGAGAAGCGCGTTTAAAACCCAATCATTAAAACACCAAATCATGTTCTTTCTATTTCAGAAAAGTAGAACGACACACAAAATATACACTGGAAACTATTCCAGCGATTTTGAAACTCATCATCACTGAGCTTATAGCGCCCCCATTGGGCCTCCATCAGTACTGACAGCCGAGAAATAAGACGACGGCCTGTATTGTATTTAATATGAATCCGAGAAGTGTGTAATCGGTTAATTATGCGTCTTGTGCTGTGAGGTTTTTTTTTTTTCCACTTTGTACGTTTTCATAATTTTAAAAGTAAATGTGGTGTTTGTTGTCAGTGTAAGTTAACGACAGATCATGTGGAGTTGCATTAAAAATGACATGGCAAACATATATCAATATAACATATCGTAACAATATAATATTATTATATTACAATATAATATTATTACATAATTATAATCATAGCTGTGAATAGTCACATTATGTGAGCTTGTGCAATATATGTGCAGTGTTTGTGCAACTGTTGAATGCTTCATAGCGAGCCACTGTTTTTTTATTATTTTAATATTTTCGATAATTATTGACTATAATTAAACTGTAAATATGTGTCCTTACTGTAATGAGAGGGAACAAAGATATAGTCAGACCACATTTAATTCCCCGTTGTTCTGTGCAAACTTGTCCATTAATATATATATACTTGGCCAATAAATATTATTATTATTATTAGTATTGTTATAAATAGCAGAATTATTATTGTTTTCTGGAATACACTCACAGTATATTTAATATAAATGGGGAGAATGAATGATTAAATACAACGGTAGAGTATCAACTTCGTCATTTTACTACCTGAAAAAAGGATTTTATTCTGATGTGTGTGTGTGTGTGTGTGTGTGTGTGTGTGTGTGTTTACACTCAGCAAACCACAGACGGCAAACATCTACAGTTGAGGACACAATTATTAGCCCCTCTAAAATAATCATCGTTTGATAAGTATTTCAAAAGTGCTTTTAAACAGAACTAATCATTTTGTAAGCATTGTACATAATTCTGTTATTTGGAATGTTTATTTTTATTACGTTTAATGGTGATTTATTTATTTTTTTTTTTCCTCTTTTACATTACTTTTACATTACATTATGGTTTCCATTCCATTTATTTAAATTTAAAGCAAAGAGTAATATGTGTAATTATATTGCTGTTTGACAACCTGATTTTCAGGGTTGAATATTTAAAATAATAAAAATATCCTGAAAGAATCGTGAAAAGAATCGTGATCTTTATTCTAAGCAAAAAAATCGTGATTCTCATTTTTACCAGAATCGTGCAGCTCTAATATACTGTTTATGTAAATAAAAATTTTACAATTCTAGTTTTCCTTTTAACGCACACAGTTAATTAAACAAACCCATATTTCTGAAGCCAACCGGCAATAATAAAATCTCTGCATAACATGAGCTCCATGAATAAAAGAGTGTGAGGAAGCATAATAAATGTGTTTATTATTGACTTTCCAGCGCTGGCCCGACTACGTGGAGCGATACCTGAACACCAGCTCCGCCTCTCCAGAGCTGCGGGAACACCTTTCCCAGAAGCCTGTGTTTCTACCCAGGTGAGGCGCAGACAAGCACATCCACCTTTCTTTGGATTCTGTTCTCGACTTGGCGCCATTCGCACTTTACTGAAAACCTTTATCAAGGAAACACGTATTTATTCCGGCGACGCTTTGGCCACATCGGTCTTTTTAGATTTTATATATGAATTCTAGGTATTGTGAGGTTGTGTTTTCAAATACCGTACTTTTGGGACTTTAAGGTGCACTTAACATGCAAAAAACATGTAATCTGGGGAAAAATGTGTGGTTTTTATGTGCTCTAAGAAAAAAAAAAACAATTACGCATATAAATATTAACGCGCCTTATAGTCCGACAGTACGGTAAGATGTGTTCTTGTAAGGGCAAAATTGCTGTTTGTTCAATCACGCATACAGTGTGGAAAATCACGAGTTTGTTTAATCTACTCATCCTTTTCAATATTTTTTTTTCCAATCCAATCAACCTGTTTTTGACGAGGATCAAGAGTTTTTTTTTTTTTCCCCAAGGCCATCTTTCTAAAAACAAAGCTGAAGACTATGCATGTAGAAAAGAGCGGCGTGTTCTTCTCACACACACACACACACATACACACACACACACTCTGCTCGGATGTGTAAATCTCCTTGTGTAATTGTGTTGAGCGGTGTATTCCTGTATTCCTGATTTCTTGACTGTAAATGTTTTCTATGCTGTACGATGTGCGTGTCCGGCCTCCTCGCAGCTTGTCAGGTTACAAACGTCGCGCTGACTTTGTTTCTGACAATGAGACGGTCAATAAAAGTCTGCTCTTGAGTTTTATCCACACATGTGCGTGTGTTTCTTTCCGAAAGCCGTCTGATCTCCAGCATGGGAGGATGATGGGTTTGCTTGCTCATGTCTCTGCATGTTTTATGTCTTTTTGGTTGGATGATCTGATGTGTTTTGAGTTTTTGTGGGTTTTTTTTTTTTGGCACCGTTTGTTTGTTGGTGACTTTTATTTTGCCGAAGAACAACAGCGCATGCCCTGCGTAATACCGTGTGAACTTACTCCCAACCTGGTTTCTTTCTTTTTCTGTTACAATTGGCTAATTTCTATAGTTGAAGTCCTGAATTCAAAATAAGAGTCATGACTTCTATGTCCATTCACCTCTGTTGCCTTAGGTAAGTACAATTTTGATTTTAGTCATTTATTCAAACAAGAATTCAGTTTTTTTTTTTTTGTGTTTTCTCAATAAAATGTTTTTTTTGTTGCCATGGTTACGTGGAGGTCATCCACCGAGAACAGGATGTAGCGGTCACTGTTGCAGCCTTCATCGCTTTTCTTTTCAGATGGCGTCTTTATGCCGCTAGATATGGCGCCTTAATTTACTCATTTTCTTCACATTTGGTTTTGTGTGTGTTTGTTCGAAAGTAAACCAATACTCGGTTGTTTTCTTGTTTTTGCAGGAACCTTCGGCGGATACGTAAGTGCCAGCGAGGTCAGGAGATGCAGATGAGAGAGGCCAGAGAAACCATGAAGAAATCCTCAGAGGGAGGCGAAGACTCCAAGATGGAGTGCATGTTCAAGCTCAACTCCTACAAGATGGTGTATGTCTTTAAATCTGAAGACTACATGTACCGCCGCACGGCCCAGCTGAGAGCCCACCAGGTACTTCACCAAAACCAGTGCATCAAGTTAGTAGAGTCTGATCAGACAAGCTAGTTCAGTCATTCTGATGACTGGTCTCCTCATAGAGGTCTGATGTTTTAAGGTTAGGGTTGTAAGCTCCTAAGAAATAGTAAGCTGTTCTGGTGTTTGATGTTCTCTAGGAATGTTGTTCTGGTGTCTGATGTTCTCTAGGAACGTGGTTCTGGTGTCTGATGTTCTCTAGGAACGCTGTTCTGGTGTCTGATGTTCTCTAGGAACGTTGTTCTGGTGTCTGATGTTCTCTAGGAAAGCTTTTCTGGTGTCTGATGTTCTCTAGAATGTTGTTCTGGTGTCTGATGTTCTTTAGGAACGCTTTTCTGGTGTCTGATGTTCTCTAGGAACGTTGTTCTGGTGTCTGATGTTCTCTAGGAACGTTGTTCTGGTGTCTGATGTTCTTAGGAACGCTTTTCTGGTGTCTGATGTTCTCTAGAAATGTTGTTCTGGTGTCTGATGTTCTTTAGGAACGCTTTTCTGGTGTCTGATGTTCTCTAGGAACGTTGTTCTGGTGTCTGATGTTCTCTAGGAACGTTGTTCTGGTGTCTGATGTTCTCTAGGAACGCTTTTCTGGTGTCTGATGTTCTCTAGGAACGCTGTTCTGGTGTCTGATGTTCTCTAGAAATGTTGTTCTGGTGTCTGATGTTCTCTAGGAACGTTGTTCTGGTGTCTGATGTTCTTTAGGAACGCTTTTCTGGTGTCTGATGTTCTCTAGAAATGTGTTCTGGTGTCTGATGTTCTCTAGGAACGCTTTTCTGGTGTCTGATGTTCTCTAGGAACGTGTTCTGGTGTCTGATGTTCTCTAGGAACGTTGTTCTGGTGTCTGATGTTCTCTAGGAACGCTTTTCTGGTGTCTGATGTTCTCTAGGAACGCTGTTCTGGTGTCTGATGTTCTCTAGAAATGTTGTTCTGGTGTCTGATGTTCTCTAGGAACGTTGTTCTGGTGTCTGATGTTCTCTAGGAACGCTTTTCTGGTGTCTGATGTTCTCTAGAATGTTGTTCTGGTGTCTGATGTTCTCTAGGAACGCTGTTCTGGTGTCTGATGTTCTCTAGAAAGTTGTTCTGGTGTCTGATGTTCTCTAGAAATGTGTTCTGGTGTCTGATGTTCTCTAGGAACGCTGTTCTGGTGTCTGATGTTCTCTAGGAACGCTGTTCTGGTGTCTGATGTTCTCTAGAACGCTGTTCTGGTGTCTGATGTTCTCTAGGAACGCTGTTCTGGTGTCTGATGTTCTCTAGGAACGCTGTTCTGGTGTCTGATGTTCTCTAGGAACGTTGTTCTGGTGTCTGATGTTCTTAGGAACGCTTTTCTGGTGTCTGATGTTCTCTAGGAACGCTGTTCTGGTGTCTGATGTTCTCTAGAATGTTGTTCTGGTGTCTGATTCTCTAGGAACGTGTTCTGGTGTCTGATGTTCTCTAGGAACGCTGCTTTCTGGTGTCTGATGTTCTCTAGAAATGTTGTTCTGGTGTCTGATGTTCTCTAGGAACGCTGTTCTGGTGTCTGATGTTCTCTAGAAATGTTGTTCTGGTGTCTGATGTTCTCTAGAAATGTCTGTTCTGGTGTCTGATGTTCTCTAGGAACGCTGTTCTGGTGTCTGATGTTCTCTAGGAACGCTGTTCTGGTGTTTCTGTTCTCTAGACGCTGTTCTGGTGTCTGATGTTCTCTAGGAACGCTGTTCTGGTGTCTGATGTTCTCTAGAAATGTTGTTCTGGTGTCTGATGTTCTGTTCAAACAGTCCGGGAGATAAGAGATTGATTCTTGTTAGTAAAAGGGAAACCGTAGCTTTCTCATCTGAAAGAGAGATAAAACCTACAGGGAAACATTAAAACTAAATAATGAACTGATCTGGATTTGGCAGACATGCACATCAGATCTTCAAGTTGACTTCATTTAAAATTTCATTTTTTTCCAAGTTGACAGATGTTTAACTGGTGTGTATTTTTCAGTCTCACCAGCGCGTGAGCACACGTCTGCACCAGCGCTTTCAGACGTGGCTCGACGGATGGAGGAAAGACCACGTGACCGGAGACATGGCCTCCACCACCTCCAAGTGGCTGATGGGAGAGAGTCAGGAAGGACTGCTGCCCTGCAGAACCGTCTGCGAACCCAAGATCCTCCACTTCCAGAACATCAACAAATACAAAGTCACCTACACGTCGTAAAGCTGTTTTTCACAGCGGGGAATGGCTCCTCCCCCTATTTTACGCGGTTTTTACGATGACTGATGCAGCACTGAAATTAAAATCTGACCGTCGTTCTTTGAAGATTGCTCACTTTTTTTATTTCTACCTTTTTAAAATTTTAGATTGGACTCTGAGTTACCCGCCTGGACTTTGTGCCACCTCGGGTATCATCCTTTTAATCACAAGGACGTCGCGCGGATTTGCTCACGCAGCCGCGCGGATTTGTCTTTCATTCGACAAGACGAAAATATTAAGACTGAAGCTTTGTGGGCTTTTTTTCCTTTTCAATTCTTCCACTGCAGGTCAAGTCCAGGTCTAGTCTGCCATCTCCATCAGTTTATCAGCAATACGTCCCTCGTGGATGGTTGCTAACTAGTGTATGGCCACAACCGGTGAAAGCCGGGAAACAAACCAAGTCTGATGTGAATTTTTTTTTAAGTAAAGGATCCATAATCATGGTGCATTTGTTTTTCCCACAGATTATACACGGAGGTCTTTTCCACGATTAATTGGGAAAAAAACAAAGTCACTCTAGGCCCTGAAGCTGTAAATACGATGTATATACGCCAGACTGTTTATATTCAGACAACCTTCACTGTTACGTAGTTCGGCTATAACACTTCCTGTTCGCAAACCAACGAGGAAGAACACTTTATCACTATTCTTACCAAAGGGAGTAATCGTTAAAGTTGTTTGTTCTGGTCACTCTGTCTCTTTTCATGTAGTGAGGAATTATCCGTCTCGGCAGATCGGAGTTTGCCTAAAATTGTGAAATGTCATATAGGATTGTCGCATTTTTGCCCTTATCTGAACTCGTATCCAAATTTGTGATATCACTGCCTGTGTTCTGAGTAGATCTTAGAAACGATTCTGTTTGCCCCTCTTTTGTCCTCTTCTTATGAGATGTGTAGAAATACACCTTTGGGCACCGATGATGTGCTTCGAGGCTTTGGTTTATGCTGACAAATATGTTAAACATATTTAAAGAAGGCGACGACAGCATGTTTCTATGTTCTCATGTACAGCCCTTTTGTATTCCGCATTATTGTTTTAAAAACTGAAATAAAAGCAAATTGTAGTAGATTATCCTGCTGACTGGTCTGAGTAAATGTCTTTTAAATGCGACCGTGTTTATACGGTGGTCCAAATATTAATGTGGTGTTGATGTGTAGTTTTCCACACTGCCAGCAGGGGGCTAATTTTGCCCCCGTTTTAGGCTCAGAAAGAAGTGACATGACTAAAGAAGATGATACATTAACTATGACGTGCTACAATTGGGCCAAATATTGAGATTTTTGATACTTTGTTACCATGAAAAGTAATTGTTACGTGCCTGGATAATATTGAAATACCTAGTTGTATAATCACAATTTGTATGTCTTCACTTCGACAATAAAAAAAACCCAAATTGCTGCTTTCAGTTATAGTCTTAACGTTGGAATTCCTGTCATTACATTTCAGCATTTCGGAAAATATTGTAGGAACAATTCGGTGAAATAAATTTGAACGCCTCTGGGTTAAAGTATAACGTTTTTTTTTTCTGGATATTTTCCACATACATTCATGACAAACGATTTCAGCTTTAGGCGTTATACATTTTCAAATAAAACCGCTTGAATATGATGACTTTACAGTATTAGCGCCTTTATTTCTAGTAAAAAAAAATGTACAAATACTCAAGAGCATAAAATGCGTAAAGGAAAAAAATGCAATTTTGCACATCGATCCAAAAATATTGCTTTTTTGGGATTAAAATTGAGCGTCATTTTTTCACACAGTAAATTACAGGAAATGAACGTTTTAAGTGATTGCTTAAGGAAAACTGGCCATCAATATCTTCATATTTCTCCTGTATTTTAACTGTACATTTCATAACCTGGTCAACTGAATCCAGTTTTCAACACAGTTAATAAGCAGAATTATAAATCAAGTTCTTGTAAACTGAAGTTTACTGAAGGCAACTAACACTACAGTGCAAGTTAGTCCTAACTGGGTTTTCACGGCTGCTGGTTTCCATCATCTTCACTCCGCCACTCATTCCCGCACATAAATCCGTGTGCACACGACGTCGTCGGCCCCAAAAGTCTGAAAAATGAGAAAAAGATCGACACTCAGTTCAGCTCATTTACAGCGACAGGCGGCAATAAAATGGACACGGAAAAAAACCCAGAAATGAATTTTGCATTGCAAAAAAAAAAAAACTAAACAAAAGCTAAAAACATTATTTATGAATTGATAACTGAAAAAAAGTGTTGTCATATAAATAATAAAAAGAAACCAAAACATAAAAAAAACTATTAGGTAATCACACAACTCAAAATCAACTTATTTCGAAGTTTTATATTGGGTTTTTTTTTCTTTTTGTTCTTCCATTTCTGGGTCAGGGGGAGACTTACTAAAGTAAACCGGACCGATGAAAATGATTACATAATCATGTAAATTAATATTTGTGCACTTGTGTATTATTACATTAAAATGGTTAACTCTTTGTATTTAAATGTACCATTATTGGCATTTTATTTAGCATTTTTATCAAAGTCGGAACCCAGTCGAATTTGTCGATTTGGGAATTAAATGTTGAATCATGGATGCAGAAAGCAGACACATCTGGGACTTTAATGGCTCAGTTCATTTGGCATCTGGGAAATATAATTAGCCAAATGTTTGCAAGAATTCATATGGCAATTCCACAGTTTTGTAGATGAAGCAACAACACGTTTCCAGTCGAAAGGATCGCGTTCGTATCCACGACCGGTGACCATGAAAAAAAACGTGCTTTTAAATCCCGTTATAAAAATGTATTTTTCACATGAAATGTAAACTTGTAACATGCGTCTGTGATTCAGTTTCACCCCTGATTGGTCGACCATTGACAGTGGGTGTGTCCCCAAGTCGCTAAGATTGTCTCCAGCTCCCCATGACCCAGAAATAGAAATAGTGGAAATTATGACAATGTCGTCCCTGCTTATCATTCCATGCGAATTAGTTTCACCGCAACAATGAAGCACGTCTACATTCTAACACAATGCGCATTAAGTCAACATCTGTTTACCGCTTTGACCTATAATACACACGTTTACCCAGAAACGTCTGAACTGAACAGACCCTTCACCCGATAACACGTCTGACCTCTGCAGAATCTAACCCAGTGTCAGGAGGAAGATGAAGATGATGATGAAGAAGAAGAAGAGCACTTGTAGCTAATGGCAGCTCAGGTCTCCTGCCTTCACCCCAATGTCCCAATCACAGCCAAACAGAACTGGGGCATCACACGACACCAAACACCATCTGTGCTCCAGCCACGACCACACACACACACACACACACACACACACACACACACACACACACACACACTCTGTATGGTGGGACGGACCATCTGCTGTGTGCAGCGGTGCCCGGGGACGCATTAGAGAGTGTCGGACCCCCGTACACACAGCATAACACACACATCACTTATTAACACACACATCACTTATACCAGCACTTCAGTTCCACTGTGTTATCAGCTTGGCAACTTCGCTTCGGAGATCCATCGGTAGGATGAAAAAATGCTTGGTGGAATTGGCTACCATTTCACGTTCAAACTAAATCACTAGTTACGAAATTTCCCATTTGTATGTGGGAAATTTGCATTTCTTAAACCGCTTTTCCATTTATGTTGAACAAGATTATTGTCATTCATCTATCTGTCCATTTTCTGAGGCTGGTATGTCTTAACTTAAGGAGGTGGAGCCAGGCAGCAACCTGGAATTTGAGGCGGGACACCCTGCCTTAGTGGCCAGCCAATCACAGAGCAGAACACACAGACAATCCTGACTCTTTCCTGAGACTGTGGGAGGAAAATGGAGACTCTGAGGAAACCAAAGTTCACACAGAAAGACTTGTAGTCAAGGACGACGCTGTGGACTAAAATATCTCTACACATGCTGTGGAGATGAAGTCATTTGTTTAGTAACAGACTGTTTCCATGGCAATTAATGGCTCTTTAAAAATAGCCGGTGATAAGAGAAGATCGACTACTCACGACTTACTCAAAAGCACCAGATTGTTTGTTCAACGGTGGCCTTGACGGAGCAGGCGGTTCAGTGCTTGAATGTAAACGCAGTGTAAGTCGATAAAGCGTCTGCGTGACACGTAAACGCCGTGTGAAGAATGAAAGGCGCTCCAGCTTTCCTGTCACGCTGGATATTTTCTGCGGTGGGAATCATCTCTCAGCAGGAGCTTCTTTAACGTTTACAGCGAGAGGAAGACATCTGACGTTCCTCCAGGGGAGTGAATGAAGCCAGGAATCAAACCTCGGTGGTAATAAAGCAGCTCACTGTCGTCCATCTGGCCTAATAAACGCAACCTGCCAGATGTTTGCCCAAGATGCACATTTGGAAAAGGCTCAAAGTAAATAAAGAAAATTGATTTTGTTTTGTTCGTGATGAAAGAACCGTCGAGACTGAGAGGCTTCAATGCGCAGCATGAGGAAAAAAAACACTGAGATTAAAAAAAAAACAAAAAACACTCAGATCAGACTTTCTAAATTGGCCTTGTAGTTCTGAGCACCTACAAAGATCTGACTTGGTTTTGTTGGTGTTGTTGTCGATGATCTTTAAGATTAGGGTTTTTTTTTGTTGTTTATGTTTCTTGTACAGAACTGTACATATTTTACAATTCTGGTAAATAAAATGCAACGGTAGTTCTTGGTTGTGTAGAATAGTGGAGTATTAAATCATTGATATTGCTTTAAGGGGTCGTAATACACTCTGAGTAGTGTTCATTTTTGTATACTGTTTAACTCTCTGTAGTGTTCCACTCCGGGTAGTACTCAACTCTGGGTTGTGTTCAATACTCTTAGGTGTTCAACCATGTGTAGTGTCTAAGTAAGTAGTGTTCAACTCTGTCTAGTGTTCAACTCTATGTAGTTGTCCTCTCTGTGTAGTGTTCTACTCTGTGTAGTGTTCATCTGCGTAGAGTTCAACTCTTTTCAAATTTGCATAGTGTTCAACTCTGAGTTGTGTTCCAATTTGAGGAGTATCCAACTCTGTGTAGTGTTACACTCTGTGAAGTGTCTAAGTAGTGTTCCACTCTGTGTAGTGTTCAACTCTGTGCAGTGTCTAAAGAGTGTTCCACTCTGTGTAGTGTTCAACTCTGTGCAGTGTCTAAAGAGTGTTCCACTCTGTGTAGTGTTCATCTGTGTATTGTCCAACTCTTTTCAACTCTGTTTAGTGTTCATCTGTGTAGTGTTCAATTCTTTTCAACTCTGTGTAGCGTTGAACTCTGTATGATTTTCAACACTGTGTAGTGTTCATCTGTGTATGGTTTTTAACTCTGTGTGGTGTTCAACTCTGTGTAGTGTTCAACTCTGTTGAGTGTTCCACCTTGTGTAACGTTCTACTCTGTATAACGTTCTACTGTGTATAACGTTCTACTCTGTGTAACGTTGAACTCTGTGTAGTGCTATGCTTTGTATAGTGTTCCACATTGTGTACACTGCAAAAAATTATTGACAAGCGAAAACATTTTGAAATTATGTAACAAATCTTGTTTTATAGATATATAGTTTATTGTTTTAAGATAAATTAACTATCTTAGAATTAAGAGTGAAAGATAAATTTGCTTGTTTCAAGAAAATAGAACTTGTTTAAGCTGTCTTACCAAGCAAAATTGTCTCACCCCTATGGCAGATAATTTAACTCGCTTTAAGTCTTTTTCACTCGTTTAGTTTATTTTCTTATGTTTTTCATTAGTTTTGCATTTTTTGCAGTGGATTATTCCACTCAGTCTTGACCCTACACAAATACAAGGAGAACATGAAATGCAGAATCTCTGGCCCTGGTCTTTATGAAACGATACACACTAGAAAAGAGTGAAGACAAGCCCACCAGGACGAGTTCGTTCCCCCTCAGCTCTCGTGTCCAGTAGGTCTTGGGGCCGTTGGAATCCACCAGGGTTTGTCTGCAGGTCATCTTGTTCTCGCTTTCCCATGTGGCCAGGCTCTGTAAAGAGATTCGGGATAATGACCGTCTTCCGCTATGAAAAGAAGGACCTGCCAATAAATGCAGTGTGCGCTGTGAGCGAAGCAGCACTTTTCAACTCTCAAAGGAATGATTCGGCCCACCTTCCTTCAGATTCAGTGACGTCCATTAAGCAAAGCGCACTTTATCAGCGCTTTAAGAACTTTGAGGCGAGGGACTGGAGAAAGTAAATCAAACTTAATGGTTTAAAGAGACGACCATCACGGCTGGCCTGATGATGAACAGTCATCTTTATATATTCTGTCTGCTCTGGTCCGCAAGGTTCTCGCTTGCATTTAAATCAAGCCAAACTAGTTAAGATATACATAGAAAGGTAGAGAGTTATAGAAATGAGAAGAGAGAATAAAAGAGAGAGAAAATTATTGAGAGGGGGAATGTAGGCTAGAGAGACACAAAGTAATATAAAGAATGAGAGAATTCAAGAAAGTGATCGAAAGATGCAATATAAAAAAAGAGATATAGACAGATTACAGAAATAATAAGAGACAGACTCTCTCTGAAATAAGAGACTCTCTTATAATAAGAGAAAGAATGACTGAAAGAGAGGAAAAGATAATGCCTGAGTGAAATTGAATGAAAGAGAATATAAAAAGAAATACATTGATAAAGAGATCAAAAGAAATATAGATAGAGATAACGACTGAGTGAATGAGAGTGAAAATAGAGAGAGACAAATTTGAGATAAAATTAGAGAAATAAAAAGACTATTCTGTCTGCTCCGGTCCGGAAAGTTCTCTCTTGCATTTAAATCAAACCAAACGAGTTAGAGTGAGAAAGATTAAGAGAAAGTAATCGTCTGAAAAAGAGATATACAGAGAATGATAGAGAGTTATAGAAATAACAAGCGAGAATAAAAGAGAGAGAAAATTATTGAGAGGTGCAATTTAGGAAAGAGAAACACAAAGAAATACATATAGAATAGGAGAATTAAAGAGTGAGGGAGAAGTATTGAAAGATGATTGTCTGATATAAACAGATTACAGTCTTATATTATATAATAAGAGAGACCCTCTTATAAGAAGAGAGAGAAACACTGAAAGATGGAAAAATATAAATAGATTAGAAAGAAAAGATAAAGCCTGAGTGAAATAGAGCAAAAGAGAAGTAACAAAAATTCAAGTTCAAGTTTATTTATATAACGCTTTTCTTAGTTCAAGACCAATGCAAAGACGCTATGCGAATTAGGGGAAAATAGTCTTTAAAAAGGAAAATGTCCATTATTTATACGTGTATGATTAAACAGATGTATGAAAGAGAGAAATGATTAGGAAAGAGAGTATAAAAAAGATTGATAGAGAAATCAAGAGAAATAAAGATAAAGATAACGACAAGAGAGTGGATGAGAGTGAAAATAGACAAAGACTGAGACTGAGAGACCAATGTAAGATACACAGAACAAATTAGAGAAATAAAAAGAGTGAATAAGCGAAAGAGAAAGATAGAGATTGATTGCGAGAGGAAAAGTAAGAGAGACAGAGAAAGATGTGAAATAAAAAGAGAATAAGTGACAGAGAAAGGCAGAGATTGATTGAGAGAAGAAACGTAAGAGAAACAGAGAAATATGTGAAATAAAAAGAGAGAATAAGAGAGCTGCAGCGACTCGAACGGAAGAAAGATGTGAAATAAAAAGAGAGAATAAGCGAAAGAGAAAGATAGAGAAGCGATTTGATAGAAAGAGAGAAAGCTAGTTCACGCCAAACGTCTAAACACACGAGAATCAGAAACACACGCTTATTTATTTGTATTTGGCGGTGAAAAGCAGCAGTGGCTTGTCAAAACGCAAGAGAACTCGGCCTCCCACCGCCATTCCAGAAGCCTCCCATGGGTTAAAAAGCTTCAAATGCTAATCCCGCGCTCTCATGAAACACATCCTCTCATATCAAAACTCATCCTCAGGCACGCAAACCTTATCTGCCTCCATACAGGAGCCCATGGTGCCGTCACACTTCGCTCTGATCTCGAAGATTAAAGGTGGAAGACGTGAGGTCGACTACAGCGAGTGGAGATAAGACAGCCAGCGTGGCTTTGATTGTGCCTTTCATATCGTCTGATTGCCAAACTGTCTTTGACTTTGCTTATTGGTGATTTGCACCGTCTGTGATGAGCCGCTGTGCGTTCGGATTGTTCACAGGGGTTCAAACTAAACCAAATTTGCTCCGTGGAGACTCCAGATGTGACCCGTCAGTGTAATAGAATATGTGAAGATACATAAATAAAGCGCGTAATTGATTTGAAGTTCTCATGCAATTTTTTTTAGGATGAAGAGATTAGGATACAAAGTGTTTAGAGATTAGGATTGGCTCTCAAAATCCAGATCTCAATCCCCACCTTAACCTGTGAGTGTGTGTGTGTGTGTGTGTGTGTGT
>CM051504.1:5619152-5646140 GCA_028031935.1 Paedocypris micromegethes
TGTGTGTGTGTGTGTGTGTGTGTGTGTGTGTGTGTCTAATTGGGACTCAATATTGCCAGATATTGGTAATATTTAGAATATAACATTTATTAAACCAGATTTGACTCGTAACATTCTTACATTTTTACATTTATTTAAAAAAAATAAAAACAGTGAAAAAAAAGTGCTTGATTAGTTTGAGAAATTGTACTTAATTTTAAAAGGCCTGATTTGTTAAAGAAATGTTAAAAATACTAATTAAAGCAATAACAATGCAGCATTGGAAAAATTATTACTCTGAAATTGAGTTGTGTAAATTACACTTAAAATTAGGTTGTTTTGATTTCTATTAAAGTTTTATTTTAAATTTAGATTACAGTTTGAATGTACATATAAATGCATCATTTTAAATATAAATGTCAATTGGATATTTACCACCTGCACTCTGCATTGGGAATAACTACAATTTTCATTCATTCGAAATTGTTCCCTTTTATTTGACAAACACAATTACTTTCATTGTAAATTATTTTAGAACCTTTAGAAACCTTCATCTGTATTGCCCGTTTCAATGAAAATAGCGTTAAACTAATCAGAAATACACTCTATACATTGCTAATGTGGTAAATAATTATTCTAGCTGTAAATGTCTGGTTTTTGGTGCAATAACTACAGTAGTGTATCGAGGCCAATTTCCAAAAATTGTCTAATTCGACCACTCCAGTGTTTTAATGGTACAATGTGTTTGGTAATTGTGTCAGAAGGATAATGGGTGATTGTAAAACTCTTGTTTGATGATGTTAGCACTGCTGGAAACTGTTTAGCTGGTTAAAAAAAGCTATAAACCTGACCTTCCTCTGAGCAGGTTCAGAATCTGGAGCATCACAATTTTAGTGGCCTCAATAAAACACTCAAAATGGCCAGAAATTGAGAACGTTCAGGTTCAGTTCTCGACAGTCTATCCTTGTTCTAAGAAAACGAAGTGTGAATTTTCATGGAGCACACAAAATTGTCATGGTGACCCCCAAACTTTTGTACAGTTGCAGCGTACATATTTAACATTAAAATAAAAGAAATGTGGCTGTTAGAAGGACGTTATTGTACCTTACACTTGCGGCCGTCCACAGTCTCTTCGTTGAACTCGTGTCCGATCTGGAAGTTGATTTCAGTGGTCCGCACAGTGGTGGAGGTCTTGATGTAGAACTGCTCTCCGTTCTGCCGGATCTCCACGTGAGGTTTGGAGGCCGCTGCACACGCCACCTTCCTCAGCATGGCGTTCACCCCTGCGCCACACAACAGCACGTGATCCAGAAGGTTCCGGCACGGGGCCAAAAGCATTGGGGGAACGTACTGGTGCTAGTGGAGTAAAAGTTTCCTTTCATATATTAATTAAAAATGATCACGGTGTTGTGATTTTTTTTACGTTGCCCAACCCCGGTTCACCAAAAACAGACGTAAATAATTGATTTCTAGCGCATCTGCTTCAAAAGGTCCAGGACAAAATAAGGAATGGGACCTTTTATTTCTCCAAAGTTTGACAATGTTGATGTCATTGGTAACAAAAATTATAATCGTGTGGCCATTTTTTTTCTTTCTGTTCAAATTTTCTTTCATTTTTAACAATAGATGAAGAAACAGTAGCGTTAGAAAGAGTAAGAGAGAACGATTGTGAGAAAGATAGATACAGAAAAACAGAAAGAGAGAGAGAGAGTATGAATGACTGAAAAAGGTAAAGATAAGTTAGCAAAAAAACAAAAAGAGATAAAATCTGAGCAAAATATACAGTGAAAGAGAAATAGAGAGAGAGAGAGAGAGAGAATGATTATTAAAGGAAATTTAAAAAGAGAGATATAGATAAATTAGAGAAATGAAGATGTGAGAGATAAAGATTGAGTGGATCAGCAAAAAAGGGTGAAAACTTCTGAAAGAATTAGAGAAATAAAAAAGAGAGGGAATGAGTGAAACAGAAAGAGATTGAGAGAATGATTGAGAGAGGAAACTTAGAGAGACAGAGAAAGATGTGAAGAGTCTGGGAAATAAGAGATAAGAGAATTACTAGAACGAGAGAAACCTGGAGAGAGGGAATGTGAGAGAGAGAAAGAGAGAGAGAGTTACAACAATGGAGCATTGACTAGATGGAATGCCAGACTCCTGCTTTTGTGTCGAGACTTTGGACAAGGTTGAAAAATTGAAGACTAATTGAAGAAGCGTTGGAATTTTGGCAGCGAGAGGCAGGGAACGCCGATGGACAGCAATCGACTCACTTTTCATCAAGCAGCTTCACTCTCGCCAAACAGAAAATACAGTGACCGAATCGAGTGTAAAAACAAACCCAGCATCGCTCATTTGCATAAATTAGCATAAAAACCCAAATATCTTCCAGGTTAACGGTTAGACCTTTGTGCGCCTTCGCTATAACTTCTACTCTTCAGTAGAAGAAGAGAAATCCAGGGAACCAATGCTGCCAGCAAAACAAAAGAGACAGAAGAAGCCCAACAGTGATTTACTCGTCACACTAGTTAATCCGTGAATATGCTATTGAGGACGGAGCAGATGAACCGAGCGGCCTGGTCGTGATCCGGGAGAGCTGGGAAAGACGGAAAAACCCGCTTACCCAGCGCTTTCAGGAGCTCCTCGAAGTTCTCACTGCTCTTCATCTTCCAGGTTCCAGCAAAGTTGGCCATGTCACCTGACCTGACCTTCTGCGAGGAAAAATTGGAATTCCAAGCCCAGATGAGACAATCTGATTCCTCTACTGGAGTCTGGTCCACACCGTCAGCCTTTCTTCTCTGTCTCTGGGACGCCTTCTGGAGCACTTGTGATAGCGAGCATCTGTGACGTCCATCGGTCCCTCCCTCCTGCCCAGATGGACCTAATGTCTCCCGCTCTCTATTGTTTCTCCTTCACCTCAGCGCCTTGAGTTCAGCCGCTCTCACACAAAGCTCCTGCTGACATTAAGTAGTCCGTTTATATTCCTCCGTCACACTCACAGCGTTCCGATGGAGACGCACGTGGCTCCAGCTTCTCGCTCCCACAGCCAAGGGTTGATACGAGGACATTCAAGTCGCTTCCGAGAACTTTGTGCTGAAGGGAGGCGGGGCCAGATCGGATGCTGAGGAGGATGTTGCGAAGATTTGGACGATGTGTGAAAATATGTTTATTATTTTTTCAATAGTTGGTGAGTTTTATCACTTGTAAACAATTGTTGCTTTATTGGATGATCTGTTAATATTGGATAGTGATTTTTTATTGTTAGGAATTATGAATATTTACAAAGAAACAACTTAAGATATGCAGAGATTATTATAAACAATTTAAATTATGTACAAATCTATGATTTTTTTTTTCAATGAAACTTAATTTGCAAGCTTTCTAAACTCTAACGTATAAGCAACTATAGGCCTAAAGGGTTTGAGTCCCGTGACAAATTTTCAGTGTAAGTAGTTGTGGATACGAGGCGGGGCGAGATCGTATGTTGGCGATTATATTGCGAAGATTTTGACGGCGTGTGAAAGTATGAGATCTTTGAAATTCTCAATTAGTGAAACATTTCTTGCCACAGTTTGTTTTTTTTATAATCACTTTGAAACAGTTTTGTATTGGATAGTTTCATAAGCAACTCAAGATAGACGTCAATCATTGTAAAACATTTTTACTTGCGTATCAATTTACGTAGAACTTTTTCTATAGAACGGATGTCAGCAACAATGAGCCAAGAGGGCTTGAGTTTCTTGAAGAATTTTCAGCGCAAGAAGATTTTTACGATATGTGAAAATATTGTGAATATTGAGTTGAAACACTTTCCTCAGTTGAAATTAATGACACAGTTAATTTTTGTACTCGTTCTAAACAGTTTGAGATTCTATATCACGTGATACTTGACTGTTAAAAAATTAAAAAGTTATAACTGGTCACTCTGCCCTGATACTTTTTTTCTGTAAAAATACTTGTAACAATAAATACATTGGCGTTACATTGAAACAATTGGTTTTTGCAGCACGTCAATATCAAAAATTGTACAGATTTGAACAAGTATAACATTTTTTTTAAACCGTATCAAACTGATTTTGCTAGATTTCTAGCCTCTATCTATCACAGTGGATGTCAGCAACATTGAGCCTGAAGGGTTCGAGTCCCCGTAAAAACATTTTCAATGGGAGTCGCTTTGGATAAAAACGTCTCCGTAAATATAAATGCAAACCAGCTTTTCTCTCACTCCATCACTTTCAAACAACCTGCAGCGTGCTGAATATGTCCTCATGAAAAGTCATTGAAAAGGCAGGAGCCGAGCAGAGAAAGAGGGGCCCGGGGCCGACTCTCCTTCTCTGATTTGTTCCTGTCCGGCTGCGCTTTCATTTATCAGCTTGACAAAGTGCCTGTGAGACAGCAGTTGATAATTAATGTAGAGCGAGGGCAGGGAGCACTCCGTCATGCCTCCCCGAAGTCCCTAAGTGAAGGAAAAGACCCTCGTCGGCCCCTGTTTATCCCATCCATCAACTCTTAGTCGTTCCTTTCTTAGAATTCATCTTTCTATCCAAATCCATGTGTGTGTTCCACCAAACAGAGCCATCAGACGGCTTCTCGAGAACATGGACATGGAAAGGTCATCATTCCGTAATTGTGGCAATAGGTCGACACGAGAAAGTTGCTCACGGTTTTCTGGGATGGAAGATCTCAATCAGACAAGGGAACTACATTTTGCGTGTTGGAAAAAAAAATTAAGTGCAGCACAAAAATAAAGCAACTGCTGTTGCACTAAAATATTAATTTTATTTTAATTAATAATATGTAATTGTTGTTTTAATAAATATGGACAATACATTTCTATATTATAATTCTATATTTATATATATTTCTAACTTTTAGTTTTATTGTTTAATTATAAAGCAGAATTTAAAACTATTTGCAGGAGATTGCACAATTTCAATCTAGTAAAAAAATGTTTACAAATAAATATATATTTAAACTAATATATATATATATATATATATATATATAAATATAAGTGAAAATAAGTGAATAAAAAAATATATATATAAACTTTAGTCAAATTCACATGATTGCCTTGTGTTTTGAATAGTTATTTAAAGTTGATTATAGCTTTACTTGACTTGGTAAAACTAACTTGGTCTTAATTTTTTTATATACTTTTTACTAAAAACTAAAAATCTAACTAAACTAAAAAAACTAAATAAATAGATAAACTAAAAATCTATTATTGTTTTTGAAAACATTGCTATGAATAGAATTGTGTGTAAAAAAAAATCATAAAAACATAAAATCATAAAAACCTGATAAGGAAACAAAGTGAATAAGAGGGTAAACTATATTGCACTAGAATATACAAAAAATATTTAAATAAACAAAGTAAATAGCACAAATTTGTCTAAGAAACATTTCTAGAAACTAGAGCTGTTCTAATAGTTCTGTATGTAAGTCCAACATATCTGAATGTTTTTTTTTTGTTCTGGATACTTTTTTTTTTTTAAATAAGTTCATTTACATTTGTTCACTATTAAAGTGACTTCCATTCATAAAATCTGGTGGATCACTGAACCAACTCTAATTTCTCCATGGGAATTGAACCTACAACCTCTCTGTTGCAAACATCAGCTTTAAAGCATCCATTTTCTTCATTCTAATGCTCCACAATTCTTCATCCCAGGCCTTCTATGAGGTCAAATCCGATAAAGCCACCGCTCAACGTTCCCTAATGGGGAGCATCCATCATCTTCCATCTCCAGCGACAGAGACGAGGCTCCAGCCCTGATAACACTGATACAGAGACTCCAGACACATTAGGGCATCTGCTCGGCTCTGCTCTCCTCACTCACTCTTCTCGTGGAACCCAAGCTAATTGATCAAATTCCCCTTGAGATTGGGATTATGCAGGGGTTGACTATAATGAAGAACATCTAACCATCTGATTGCAGACCCTAAACCAATCCGCAGACGCTCTCAAACTTGCCAAGTTGTGAGCTCCATTTGTAAAGTGGACGTTTTATGTGAAAATTCCTTTGGATGAAGCTCAGCTGGCGCGGGAATCGTGCTCGGTCTGAGAAAGCCATCATCTGCTCAACGCCTGATGCAACGCCGTCGACACACGTTTTTTTACACAGAGGATGAAAACCAATGATTCTGACCACGTGGAACGTGCCCTTTTTTAACACAAATTTCAGTGTGTGTGTGTGTGTGTGTGTGTACAGGCAGTTAGGTCAAAGTGGGGCCCCAAATTCTAGGTTTTTATTCTAAAGGGGGCTCTATGGTCACATAAGGGGGCCATTAGCTGCACCCCATGACTCGAAGGCCTGTTTAAGGGTCAGGATGGGATTTATGGGGTGAGTGGACAATTGAGTCGGGGGGATTTGATAGTTGGGGTTAGAAGAAGGGGGAGGAAATATATTGTTTTGTAAGTTAATGGTGGGACCCCACTATGACACAAATGCAAGATTGAGTGAGCGAGATACTGTGAGAGAGAGAGAGAGAGAGAGTGTGTGTGTGTGTGTGTGTGTGTGTGTGTGTGTGTGTGTGTGTGTGTGTGTGTGTACTGTAATTTTGTTGTACCTATTTTATAGAACAATAAAACAGTTCAAATATGAAATTGTAAACGCTTTGGTTGGTTTGGTTTAAATAATGTTGTAAAATAATGTAAAACATTATTTTGTTTCCTTAACTGATGCACCATTTTGCAATGACAATAAAGATTATCTTATGATTATCTTACTCGGTATGCTTCCATTTCTTCATGGTATTGCTTATTGCATATTCAACTAAATGGAGGTTTTTGTGATTGATGGTTTTTTTTGTCCCCTCCTCTGATTGGCTAGTCACTTATCGGGGGGCGTGTCCGGGAGTGTGATTGGCTCCATCACCACAGAAACGAGTGAGGTTCAGGAGGAAGTCGGTTTTTCTAAACCTTCACTTTACTTAGCAGCTTAGTAGCAGGTTCAACATCAGCAACCTGACAACAAAGAGCACGCTGCTAAAGCCACTGTAGCCCTCACAGGAGCTGCCTCACTGGTCCCAGGCTTTAGAGGAGCACTGCTCTGGCACTAATTATTAAACTTCACTGGCCACAGACAAACGCTCGGTGGGAGGCCGAGTTCTCGCCCGGACAAACAGTTCAGAATTTTCTCACATTTCTGCTTCGAGTGCAGCAAGAGACACATTGATTCCCGTTAATGCATTTTTATAAGCATTAATAAGTCGGCTTTCCTTTAGAGCACACCTGCACTAATGACCTGAGGGCTGTGGGTTCAAATCACGAAGTCCGAGATAAAAAAAAAAAACACCAAAAACTTCAATGTGATGTAATTCAAGTCACACTGGATAAAAGAGTCAAATTTATTGTTGGGCAGTTGTGCTCTAATGGTTAGAGAAAGGTTGCAGGGTCGAATTCCAGGAAAACATACCACAATTATTATCGAGGTGTTGTGAGACAGGTTTGCAACCAAAAGATTGTAGGTTCGATTCCCAGGAAAACCTCAGTCCAATAGTAACATCACTGTGATGCAGTGCAAGTCAAATGGACATACGTTGCCAAAATGCACAACTATTATTGGTCAGTTGTGCTCTAATGGTTAGAGAAAGGTTGTAGGATCGATTCCCAGGAAAATTTCAGTCTGATAGTAACTGGGACGCACTGTGATGCAGTGAAAGTACAAATGAATACAAATGGTTGGCAAAATGCATACCGCAATTATTATCGAGGTGTTGTGGTCAGTAGTTTAAGAGGCGGGTTTGCAACCAAAAGGATGTAGGTTTGATTCCCAGGAAGATTTCAGTCCGAGTCCGTCAAGTCAAAATAGGTTCCAAAAATGTATATTTATCATTGAGCAGCAGTGACCTAATGATTAGAGAACTAGACTTTAATAATTGCAGGTTCGATTCCCAAGAAAAGCTCTGTCCGATGGTAGTTTCAATTTGATGCAGTGCAAATGAAAATGAAAGGATTGGCGAAAAGCACAATTATTATTGGGCACTGGTGGCCTAATGGTTTGAGAGTTGGGTCTGTAAACTAAAGGTTGCAAGTTTTAATCCCAAAACCACCAAGGTGTATACATCTCCATGTGTTAATTACGGTTTCATTTACCTTTTCTTCACGGCGACGCACAGTTCACCTTCTGATCGCAGGTAGTCACGACAGATCTGCTAGTGTGATCATGAACAAGCAGCTTTTTCTCACCATGCATGTGAATAAAGCGGCCCAGAACACTAAAATACTGCAGGAAAAATAAAGCACTTAGATATTAATAGATTTAGAATATAAAAGTAATATATTAAGCACTCACGGACGCTGAAGTGGTTACATCTCTAGGAATGGGACTTCATTGATATTCCAGCACTAACTTAATATTCTCATACACACCTGGTTAAATAATTCAAAAGAAAATTATCGATTTGAAGTCTGGGTGGAACGTACAGTAGGTGAAACTCTAAAAGGATATTATAAACAATCATTGTGGTTTTGATTATGACATATAACACTGTTTTTTTCCCGAAATATCTCAAAAACATATTTCACATTGAAAACATGCGACTAGAAGAAATCACCCGTTATATCTTTGTGAGTGACTGCCCTCTAGTGTCAGGAAGTTAATTCACACCTTTTTTTTTTAAACAATGGATGTTACCAACCCTGAATGAATAAAAACAAATGTGAAACTTTTTAGAGTTCATTTCTTTGTTCAAATTAGAATAAAGGGCAACGTACAGAAACAGCCACAAAAATACAGCATTTCTATTTAGTTATACAGAATAACAGATTTTTAAATTACACGATTTAAAATAAAAGTCATAAAATTTTCTCTTTACTCAAATAATCATTATGTGCAGCTCTTTTCGATGAACCTTAAAATATTTCTGTAAATCTTTTACAGTGAATAAAAACCTGAGCATCGCCAAGACCCAAAAATAAAATGTCTCATAATATTGAAAAAAAAAACGTTCAACCACAAACAAGATTCCAGTTGTGTCACAATGAAGGCAGAACTTAAAGGCAAAAGCAAACACAAAGGAATTCAACAGAGTGGAGAAAGTCAGTAGTTTTTTTTTGTTTGTTTGTTTTTACCAATGTCTGGAATCAACCAGCTCCGGTCGCAGGCTCAGCTTTTTCAGAGTTTCGTAACCAACCACCATGACCAGTGCGGTGGGTGTGGAGGAAATGATGCGAGCAGAGAGACCCTTGGTCATCCCCCAAACCCCTTCTTCTCTAATCAGCTGGTTGAACGTCTCAATAACCGATGTTCTTCCCTCCACCTGCCCGAGAAAACAATGATCATATATATGAGCCATTTACAGTAGCATTGAAAAAATGTCAATCAAAACTGAAAATTCAGTGTAAAGTACTTGTGTAAATTGACTTTATTACTTGAGTATTTTTGGCTTTATACTTCTATTGAGTATCAAAACATAAGCAACTTTTACTTTCTACTTTACCACCCCTTTGATTGAGTATCTGTACTCTGTTCTAATTGGTCTCCCATTGTCCATTCAACTTACAGTTACTCTTTACATTGTGATTTTGTGCGACAAGTCTGCATCTTTTTGTACTGCGATTAACTTCTTGGGTGGACGGGGCGATATCGCCGTCTGCAGGATGCTAATGGTACTGGATGCTATTGATGAGCTAAATCACGTGAACGTGAATTAGCGGTTGCACTTTTTAGCACATCGGAGTTTGACTGAGACTGACTTGTACTTTATCCATTTTTTTCATATTTTTATACAGTTTCATACATTGAGGAGTTAAATTTTACTTCAATATTAAAAATAAATAAATAAATAATTAATAAAAAAAATAATAAAACCACAAATAAATAACTTCCTGTTTTTCAAATTTGTGTTTCTAGGTATTTTTTAGCCTAAATTCAGTATCATTATAGCCTAAATTCTGAGTAGTAATTCAGGGCCCCTTTACACTTCTGGTCAGTCATAACGTACACAATTTCTTTTATAAACGTATTACAGACATGTACAAGTAAGCGTTTGACACGGTTTTAATTAAAGCAACTTCTGTAGAAATGGTGGAACTCTTGCCACTAAATCTCTACAACTTCACTTTATATTCTCTCACAGAAGCAGCAGAATTTTAGCTTCAAGTTTCTTCTCAAAAAATCTGGAAAGTTGGGGCAAGTTGGGAAAGGAAGATTTCTATAACAAATCATTTTTAATAAATAAATTTAGCTAGGGTCTTCTGAGAAAGGAAGTCACCTGAACCCGGGCCCGCACCACATCCATAGGGTTGGTGACGGTGGAGGCCGTGGCCGCTGCCAGAGGTCCAGCCATCGCTTGCAGGATGAGATGAGGACAATCACTGGGGGCCATCTTAGACAACTGCTCTATAATAAAAGACAAGGAGAGCGAGCAATAAAAGATCCTGCCAGTACACTCCACTGAAACAAACTACAGTGAAACCTTGACTTGTGAGTTCAAATCGTTTTGTGGCCAAATTATTTGCACGGCAATTTCCCTAATAGAAAATTATTCAATTGCAATTAATCCATTCCATCTCTCAAATTGCCATCCCATATTTTTGTTTCATGTCACTAAATACGGAAAAAATTTCCAAAAGAACTATAGTTTAATCTCTTTAAATAACCTACACTGCGTCCTCCTTAAAAACATACTGTATCCTGGCAAAATTATACATTATAAATTCTATATATATATATATATATATATATATATATATATATATATATATACACACGTTGCAAAGTCACTAAAGCACAGCATTCTGAGATCTGTAGTTTCACACCGTTTCACATCACCGGGCCATTAATACCAATGATAACAGCTTCATATTAACAAATCTCACACATCGTTGTGTAATTTTGACTTGAGTTTGACATATGTTAAGGAAGATCTAATGATATAATCAAGTTAAATATAACATACTCTTCCTCTGAAATGAGAAATTAAGACTATTCAAAAAACATGGTAAGTTTTACACCTCAGGTTTGTCACGTTCAACTGCATTCAACCTAGCTCTTTTTCTTCTGAGAAGGTTAAAAAAAAATTAAATTCTCGCCAATAAACTCGTGAAGCGAACACATAAAAACAAGATGGTGTGTTGGCCGCTAGGGGGCGCTGTGACATCACTGCTGGAGCTTTAATTTCGATTTTCGCTTGTGTAAAAGTCACAACTTTATTAAAACAACCAAATGACATCTCGAAAGCGTGCATCTCGAAAAAACTCATCTGCCAAGTCAAGATCCCACTGTACGTCCGTCTCACACTTCGAATGAATAAATCGGCATCCAAACCTGCATAAAAGTGGTAAAACGGCCACCAGACAGCACTGTTGGGAATATAAGTGAGAAGAGAAGCCACGTATCCCCTATAGAAGCCCCGAATGCCATCAGCAGCAAAGATCTGTGCTATAATGTCTCTGGTCTGGCCGAATGACAAAGAGCGACGTCCAGATGCCGCGCTGGGCTTGACCTTGAAGCGGGTGAGATGTTCTCCTTGGCCCTGCATCATGAGCTGTTGGGATATCACATCGATGGGAACCGTGATGCTCTGGGCCACCAGTGACGCCGAGCCTCCGGCCACCAACGACTTGAGCATATTGTCTTTGGAATAGTTTGAGACGTACTTTCTCACCAGCTCGTACGTGGTGATGTACGCCTGGCCTGATATGAGCGTGAACATGTTCACCACGAAGCCCTTGTAGAGTCCCCTCAGACCTTCAGCTCGCAGGATTTTCTGGAAGGCATCACAGGTCCCGGTGTACAGAGACTTGCCCTTCTGGACCTGCAGTCGGGTGCGGATCAGCATGGCCGGGTAGACGGCGGTGCGGATGGTCATGGTCATGAACACGCCAAAGGAGTAGAACTTGCGTTTGTCCAAGTCTTCCCATTCTATAATCTGAATGTTGCGCTTCTGCTGCATCTTCACGGCCTGTGGTGCCCGGCATCAGTCCAGGGCTGGGAAAAGGAGAGCAAATGCACAATAAGTGAGGCGAAGAGACCGTGAATTCTATTTAAAAAAAAAAAAACGTCGTAGCTTTGCCGGAAGTAGTGTCAAGGTGAGCACCAGAGATTGAATAGTGCTAGTTTTTATTAGCTTAGCCGAGCAAAGTGCAGCTCTGGCTGATTATATCAATGTTCATTTGCAAACTACAGAACATTCTTGATCTGAGAGAACTGATTGTGCGTGATAACCGAATGACAGCAAGTTTAAACTGTCGTGTGAGTCAAACAGTCTACCTGTTTATTTAGCCTGACAGACTGAGGCTGCTAGCATTTTTATTAGCTAAATCGCGGTGGTACTCGTGACTATCTTGCTCTTTATTTATTACGTCTATCACTCTTAATGAATTTAAACAATATAGCGTCTTACCGTGCACTAGAGACTCTTAAACATAAACTGTAAACAGGCTGAGGCCGTCAAACAGTAGCGCTAGCTAAAGCTGGGTTGTAGTCATAGAGAGTGATGACGCGGATTACGTCACGCTCAAGGACGGACCAATCAGCACCTTCGTTCAGGAGCCGTAAAAGGTCAAAGTTCGTCGACTGTCGAGTCCGAAATAGAATGCTAAATTGTATTACTTATATATTTTCCTTAACATTTTATAACATAGTGCAGATTTATGACATATTAGGTATAGTAATATTATTTCACATAAAATGCATTTGTCACAAAGAAAATCACATTTTACAGTTAACATGCGGTGTAATACTTTTAATCAAATCTCTCTCTCTCTCTCTCTCTCTCTCATCTATCATCTGTCTATATGTATAATATATAGAAATTTAAGTGAAATTAATTTGATTCTTGATTATTGTGACTTGTTGTGCACACTTAGAATTATGCCACTGACGTGCATTACAACAACATATATCAGCTTCTCCCATGCATTACTGGATTACATTTACTCCCAAATATATCCTTACAAAAAGAAAAGAAAAAAACAAGTAGTGATATTCATATCACACAAAAACAGCTTTATTTGATGACACAAGCATCATATTTTGCATTTTTTGGTGGTTTGTGTGTCTTATTTCTCATTTCAAGTAGCGTTAGCAGGGGGATATTGTACACATACTGTAAATACAATAATCATACTGCTAGTATCACACAGTACAAAGTGCTGATATCAATAATAAAGTGTTTTTCATCCTATACACGTCCTTACTTTACATATGTAGTTGTTTGCTTTACCCTGAATGCACAAAGTGGAATGTGATTTCAGAAAAGACTTGATTGGTTTTGCTTTAGTGCAACAGAATTATGAGTTATGAGAAGTCACTCTTCTGAAGAGTGTGTTTGCTGGATATTGTAGACCATCAGACGTAGATCTCCTGCAACCGAAGCCATTAGAAGATCCGGTTTCACAAGCTCAAAGCCAAGGTAGCAGAAGGTTCTGGTAAGGAGCACTATGGGAAATAAAAGAAAGAAATATTTATTGTGTAGAAATGCTAAATAAAGTAAAGCCTTATCTCCCACATCTCGAAATAATGTTTAGTTTGTATTTAATATACGTAGAGCATTCATTATATCAGACTGTAAAGATAACAATAAAGAATCTGACAACAATAAACGTACTCAAATCCAGCTGCGTAAACAACAAAGCGATATTTATCTGAAGCATACTCACATTTATCAGGCCTGTTTTTCGCAAACCACACAAAGACGTGGTTAATCTTCAGTTTCTCCTCGGCAAACTCCAGAACTGCGGTGAGGCTTCAACAGAGAAAGACAGCAGACAGAGTTTGAGGGAATCTGACCCACGCGTGAGGGAAAATGGAGAGCGGTTATGCAAGAGCACTTAGGCCGAGCTTAGAAGGTTTTCAAACATTTATAAGCTGCATTAATGCGTTAGAAGTCAGGCTCTCTCGTCCATTTCACGCCGTGCAAAAATATCTTCTCTTCCTATTATTAAATGAAGACATGCTTCCGTAGTTTCAATTTACGTAAGAGGAAAAGGAAAAAAGTAGGATTTGTCTGTAGAAAATACCAGAAGGATCTTTTCTAGCATCTGTTTATGTATGTAATATAATGCTCCTGGTTTAAAATAATCAAGTATAATCAGAATCAGAAAACTGATTATACATAATGTCAATCATGTGTAAGTATTGTTGTGTTCCCTCACCCTTCCTTGGTGCCTTTGATGAGTTCACCATTTGGTACACCAACGAAGAGGCTCTGGCCGGAGAGTGCGGTCTGAATGCTCCAGGAGAGCTGCTCGCTCAGCTGATACTGGAAGTGCAGGATGGATGATTCCTTGTCCAGTGTCGTCACCTGTTTCACTGAGAGTTTTCCATCCTGCAGGAAAAATGTAAAACAACATTCAATCATCTATCTATCTATCTATCTATCTATCTATCTATCTATCTATCTATCTATCTATCTATCTATCTATCTATCTATCTATCTATCTATCTATCTATCCATCCATCCATCCATCCATCCATCCATCCATCCATCCATCCATCCATCCATCCATCCATCCATCCATCTATCTATCTATTTATCTGTCCGTCCATCCGTCCATCCATCCATCCATCCATCCATCCATCCACCTTGTCTGTCTGTCTTTCTCTCCATCCATTCATCCGTCCTTCTGTCTCTCTAACAAATTTTGTTATATTACTACAACGACAAGAAAAGTTTCTTGCATCTATCTATCTTGTCTGTCTGTCTGTCTGTCCATCCACATCGTTTGTCCGTCTTTCATTCTCTCTGTCTGCATCTGCCTTTATGTCTGTTTGTCTGTCTGTCCATCCTCATCCTTTCCTTCCATATGTAGCGGTGGTGACAGCATCACCTTGTAAACCAGTCTGTGTTCTGCGTGATTCCCTGACGTGGCTTCTTCTGTGCGGATGGTTCTCTGTGACTGAGGGGCATCAGGAACACCACAGAGGCCCTGGAACCTGCTGCCTGATCCAGTGGAACACGTCCACCGATTCCAAAAGTACAGTTCTGGAGACACACACACACACACACACACACCAAGCTTTATTTAAATATGGACAGATACACATACAGCAGCTAGAACCTGAAAACATATACGTAACTGTTTCGTAGTATCAATTAATGATTATAAATTGATGATCTGATTGATGATATTGATGATTATAAATTAATGATATGACAATTGATTATAAATAATGTTGCTAATAAAAAGAGGTAGCTAACAATAAATAAGACACGTGGTCTTGGATGCTCTTATTTTGGAAAAGTGTGTTTTTTTTATTATAGAAGCTATATGGAGCTGAATGTGAATATGCAGCAGAGCTGTGACATAGCTGGCAGTGTTTGCACTGGAACGTTGCATAACAAAGGCGGAATGAGCTGGATGGTGTGGAACACTGTGTGCTGCTTGTGATCATGTACTGTACTTCAAGATGCAAAACTTGACATTGTGAAAACAGCTCTGCGAATTCAAACAAACGACGAGTAATTTTCTTCTGCATTATTTAGATGGAATGACAAATGCTCTAAGCTAAAAACATAACACGAATGACGTAAGAACATAATGTCCTCAACTCGACTCATAAATAAACACTAGACCTTGTGTAATGTGGAGCATACGTATCCTCATCACCATCACCATCATCATCATCAATGAACGCGGATTGTACATATGACGTAACTAGGCAATCAAAAGTCGATGAATTCCGTATTGTTTACCAAAGCTCGGTGCGTTTTCGCTCTGGAATTCTCGAACGCGCTTCTTGACCTAATAACGAACAGATTTGACTTACCGCGCTTGTGTGTTGATCATGGTGTCGGTCCAGAAAGCGGTCGCTTGCTGCTCTGCCTCCTTTCTGACTTGATCGACTCGCAACTGCCCACACACGCGGGTGATGCGCACACTCGCTTCTTCCAGCATGCGCGCGCGCACACACGCCACGCGCGCACGCGCTGGCTCCAGCTGGTTTCAAACTGGTAGGCGGACACGGCTGGTTTGCGTACGGCGCTCCAATGTTCTTTAAGAACGATAGAATGTCAAACTTAGCCTAAAAAATAAATAAAAGTTCAATTAAAATTCAAATAAACAGTTGTGCATTTAATACCAATGTTGCTATTATATTTTAATTGATATTATTTATACATACGTTGTATTCATACATACACAAATACATACATATAAATAATATATGTATATATATATATATATATATATATATATATATATATATTTATATATATACATAGAATTATATAGAATATATACAATTAACAATACATAATATTAATAAAACTATGTACATATGATAAAATATTGTATTTTATTATATAAATCACTGTGTGTTAAAATCTTAAAATAAAGTGCTGTTTTTCGCAATCCCTAAAAAAGTGCGTCTGTTATGCTGCAGCTGAACACTAGATAGCACAAAAGTACAATCTCTCGCTCTCTCCCCCCCTCTCTCTCTCCTTGGTCCAGAGATGTTGGGAGTGGCTTCAGCTCCATGTTACCCAGAAATGGATGCGACTGTTTAGATATGATATGGATTTTTTTATTTTATTTTTACAATGGAAATGCACCTTACACGACAATCAAACATCTTCAGTAAACAGGTAAGCATAACTTGAACAGAACAACGCAAGAGGGAAAGAAAAAAATTAAATATTTAATACAAATTATGAAAAATAAATTAAATAAAAATAACATTAAAAGGAAATTACCACCAACATACAAGGCTACTCAACTTAACCCTAAACGATTCAATAAAGGCATTATTTCATAGGCTGTTGGACCCGAGATAGATGGTTGGGTGGGTGTTCTGGCCATATGCTCTGACATGAAGTTAAATATGCCTCATTTTTTAAGTTTTGCAGCTGCCTCTATCCTCTGTTAGCATGTTATAAATGACATGTCAGACACAAGGTTTTTACCCTATATGTCCTCGTTCCATATAGACAACAAGCAGACTTGCTAACATAAGAGCTTATCATCAAAAAAAAAATTTTAATACAATGATTTATTTTCATATAATATATATTTAATTTTTTAAAGTCAACTCATCGCTGAGAATTAATGTATTAATACATTTACTTTATTAATGGAATGTAAAGTTGAATCGAGCAAAATAATAAAAGTTTAGTAAAGCCCATATTTTAAAACAAAACTTCATGCATTCGGAAACATAAACTTTTATTTGACAGTTTTATGTTCTGTTTTGTCCTAACTCAACTTTACGCTGCCTTTAAAAAGCCTATAGGCTAATTTAATGCTGTTATCCTTATACTGAAGCGCTTTTCACAATCATTCCGCTCTCCTAAATCAGTTTCTCATACATGTTTCTTTTCAAGAAAAGACAGAAGAAAAAAAATCCTCTGGCTGGAAGTTTTTTTTTCTCTTTTGTTTTGAAACGTGTAGGGAGTAATGAAGAGAGAAGGAGGACTGTCTCTTTTTTGCTTTCTTAAGGTTTTTTTTATTATTATTCTTGCACTTTAATGTTAATATTAATTTTCTATTGGCTCTGAATTTTTTTTTACCGAAAAATATAAATGGTGATAAATAGTTCCGTATTGGCATTTTAGGCATCTCAAAAGGGCTTCACAAATGACACAATACAATAACAGCATCCCTGTGTTTAGTGTGGCAGTCAGAAGGAGATTCTTGGCCTCCCTCCTCTCGCCTCATTAGATAAAGAGGCATGGAGCAGAGACTGGTCATTTGCACAGCTCAGTCCAAGGGGAGGCTTGTCTAATCTTCTTCAGTACAAACATGACTCTGGAAGGCTGTGGAATGCCTATGCTGAGGGGGCGGCAGAGGGTCAGGCCGAGGCCAAGGCAGGTGGTATACATCAGCCGACGGATGACATCGCCCACCCCCACCACCTTCTAAACACTGGCGTGATCCTCTGCCATCTGAGGAAGACGAGCGAAGGCCTGGAGTGCTTCTCAGTTTGCTGCCAGATCGGGAGATCAGGAGAGAGAGAGAGAGAGACAGAGGGAGAGAGAGAGAGAAAGAGAGAGAGAGAGAGAGAGAGATAACGAATAGAAAGAGATAAGGTATAACGAAGAGGAGAACGAGAGAAAGAGATAGAGATTATCAGAGAGAGTGAGAGAGAGCAAGAGACAGAAAGAGAGGGAGAACAAATCAGACAGAGAATGAGATAATGATAAAGAAAGAAGGAGATAGAGATAAAGAGAGAGGAGATAGAGTGAGGGAGAGCAAGAGACAGAAAGAGAGAAAGAGAGAGAGAAAATGATAGTGATATACATATATGTAGAGAAATAGACAGAGGTAGATACTATATCTCATATAAATATAATATATTATATTAAAGAGAGTAAAGAGAAAGAGATAAGAGAGAGTGAGTGAGTTAAGAGAGTTAGATTGAGATTATAGAAAGAGAGAAAGAGAGCAATCAAGAGACAGAGAGAGAGAGAGGAGAGAGGATGTCAGTGTGGGGTGGGCACATTTATATCGTGAAGAACATTAAGATTTTATGTATTTTTGTAATTGGCTGGAACATCATTCGGAGAAAAAAGTAAATAAAGCTAATTTAAGTAAATGACTTGGTGAATCTCCAAAAAAATGCAAAGCATTTTAAAATGATTTAAAATATAACAATTTAAAAAAAAGTGCCTCCCTTTAATCTGAAGTTTAAAAGTATTGATACAATGTTCAAATACTAATCAGAATTATTAAAAAGCAGGAGGAAAAATCAGCAAAAATGTAATTTTGGCAAAGATGTTGATGTTAAAAATAACAAGCTGTTTTCCAAAGACCCTTATTTACATGAGTAATTTTCGTGTTGTGTGTTGTGAGAGAGAGAAAGAGAGTGTGTGTGTGTCCGTGAGTGTGTGTGTGAGAGAGAGAAAGTGTGCGTGTGTGTGTGTGTGTGTGAGAGAGAGAGAGAGAGAGAGAGTGTGTGTGTGTGTGTGTGTGAGAGAGAGAGAAGTGTGTGTGTGTTGTGTGTGTGTGAGTGAGAATTGTGTGTGTGTGTGTGTGTGTGTATGTGTGGTGGTTACTATGGCTCCTTTACTGTATGAAGATGTCTGCTTTTCCCAAACCCGGTACATTTCCTACTCAGAGAAGCGAGTGAAGTGTGAGTGTCTGTCTGCTCGGGGTGTTTCCGGTAGCTGTGAATCCGTCCCTTGTGACCCTACTATGAAGAAGCCGTGTACGTGTGGAAAATGGGTCATAGTCACGGTCATTTATTGATGAAGGAAACACACTGTTCCATAAGCTTTACATGTTAAAATTATTATTGCATGATATTAAATTACTCATAAGAATTCTCTGATTTATTATCCATTCGGATTTATATTTTTCACCATTTTTTTCACCCGAGCAGAGCATCACTGAATCCTGCCATTTTAATCTTCACATGAACAGACAAACACCATCACACTTACAGACACATGTGTAAAAAGTACCATACTTGAGTAAAAAAACTGATACCATACTGTAAAACATATTTTTCACCAACATTTCACCAATTCAAGAACACTTGAGTAAAAGTTGACAAGCATCTAATTAAAAAAAACTTGATTATTATTACTTGGTGTTTTTTAGAGCCTAAATTCAGTACAAGAAATTTTAGGTTTTATAAAAGAGGTTTTATGTCCTAATATAGAACTGAAATTTAACAATTCAAAGTTTCAAAATAAAAGAACAAAATAGATAAAAAATGAACAGAAAGACAGTCCCTGTCAAGTGTGCAAAAAAGTGCAACTGCTGATTCACGTTCACGTGATTTAGCTCATAAATAGTGTCCAGGTCCTTCAACACCCTGCAGATGGAGATATCGACTTGTCCGGCCAAAAATTAACCACTGTAGAAAAAGATGTGACATGTCACGCACAATCACAATGTAAAAATTAACAAAATAAATGTCCATTCAAATGTAGTGGAGTAAAAATAATCACAAATGTAGTCAACTACAGTAGAGAGTAAAAGTTGCTTATATTTTTTATTCTCATTACAAGTACAAAGTAGCCAACAATACTTGTAAGGTAACAAAGTCCATTACTGTGTCATTAGTGTTTACCGCTCTGCTATTTTCTGTAAAAGAGCTGGAGCCAATCACAACAGCTCTGGGCCTGGGACACACCCTGATTTGCTGGCCAACCAATCACAGAGCAGGACTCATATTCACACACACACACACACCTATCAAACTGGAAACCCAGAGGAAGCCCACCGAAGCACGACCCAAACCGGCCTGGAACTTCAATCTCAAACAGTCCCTCCATGTTTTGAGGCAACAGCACCACCTACTACACCATATTATTATTATAATTATTAATATTACCGTTTTATTTTCAGCACGGCATCTTTCATCCCCCCTAGCAACCGTTTGATATCAATAGGTTTTTGTTCCGTAATTCTCCAACGACACAAACTGGGAATCCACTTCTCTGGGCATGTAATATGTGACTTTTATTATGTAAACACCAACGGGTGAATGAGGTTTTGTTTAAAAAACTTTTACCGCTCGCAGTTTCCCTTGCTCGGCTGAGTCAACACAGACTTTCGCAGGAGAGCGTCTTATTGGACCAGCCATCGGCGCAATAAGCGCATTTCGGCTCTTGTACATGTATGGTCACATTTCGGCTGCTTTATTTATCATCCCACATGGCCCCGTTTTAAAGGGACAGAAAGAGCCCAGCATGGAGCATCTGAATAATGTAAACTGCACCGTCCTCTTAACTCCGGAGAGAGTGTTGTGCAGTTGTGGAAAGAACAGGAGCTGACAGGCCAATACGAGAGGGAGGGCCAGTATGAAATATTCATTTTTTAAGGGCTGAAACAGACTTTTGGGGTGGGTGGTGGTGGTGGGGGGGCTTTAAACACGCCGTTTAACTTTAAAATCAACCGCTAAAGTTAAGCCAAACTTTTTTTTTTCTCTCAGCTTTTTAAATAAGACGTTCCTTTTGTGGACTGTGAGGAGTCACTGGTTAAAAAGCAATGGATTTGTCGTTTCTGTTACACACAGTTGAGCTTTTAGCATCGGAAAAAGGTGGAGAATTGTCCAAACTAACAGCGAAATACATATTTGTTGGGTTTTTTTATGTTTTCAAGGTAAATCTTAACATATGCATAAGTGCTGGCCCACTTAAGACCCATCACGCTCACCCCATATTCAGCCCGCAACAGTCCCATGCATCACTGAATCACTCCTCTGACTTCTGTTCAATATTTGATGAGATCAATTCCCCTTGACTGATTTTCTGTGTTTTTTTTTTACTTCCACTTTCAGGTCTGTAACCAGATTGAGCTTTAAAATGCCATTTTGAAGTTCTAGCGGGTTTTGAGAAAAGAATCGTTTTGGGGGACGGCGTTGATTGGTTAACAAAAAATGAAATAAAAATGACTGAGATGCAATGAACACACTATACATTTAAAATGTTGCAAAAAATATTAAAACAGAGATAGAGATGATGTTCATTCTGGATGAACACTTGATAAAACACCATCACAACATTTTTGTAGTGCTAGATGGCCATGGAAACCAAAAAAACATTTCTAGTTTTTCCATTTGGAAATGGAAACCGTATTAAAATGATGAATTATTATGTCCGCTTAAGGAAATATTCCCTCCAAAGATGTTTTAAAAAAAGAGGCATTTGTGAGAAAACCATTAATCATTTGTGAAGATGCTAAAGACAATAGTATTTTTCTATCTGTTTCTCTGTCTATCTATCGGTCGGTCTGTAAATCTATCTGTATGTATGTATGAATCTATATCTATATATACTTTTAGAAAAACTTAAAAAATAAAGAAAGAAAATTAAGAAATTAAAATCAAACTAAAAAACAACAACTACATACAAAATATTTACAAAGTATTTATCTGCAAGACTGCAATGATTAAACAATAAGTACAGTGAAATTGCTAACTAGAAATCTTGAGTAAATGTACTGTAAAAAAAATAATGTATGTAACAAAAATAAATTGTCTAATCTTGAGACAATGGATTAATTATAGTTAAATAAATAAATATAATACTCAGTTGTTTGGTCTTTTCATTTAGCTACATCGACGAGTGGGGAAGGACATGACCTGGGAAATAACTGTACGGATAAGGCAAGTGATGGATGACGCGTGATACAGCAGCTCCGGCTCTTGATAAGTTTAGTGAACAATATCTTTTTTATTTTTGAGATCTCGCTTCATTCAGAACGTCCACATGAGTCTGATGACACAGTAGCTCACGATCGCTTCGCTCAGTACGAGCTAAGCCCAATTATTTAGCACTGAAGAGCCTCATTGGGATTTTTTTTTTTTTGTAATTTGTCCTTGGCAGGCCACGCACAAGGAACGCAGCCAAAAATGTTGCATGTTCTCATCAAGTTTCCAGAGTATTTAATCTTTTCTTTTTATTAAATCTTTTCCCCATTTTTTTTTTCAACGTTTGATATTTTTCACAAGTCTTTCCTTATTTAACCAAACATCTCGAACACAAGTCTGGCTGGGATTTCCTAAACGCACGGATTGTTTATGTAAGGCCATGTCAAAACTCCATGATATTAGATCCTAAATCGTCTCTCTGGGAACGTGTTGCCCTTTGTTTTTCTAGCGTAACCTCTTGTGTGCTTTTTCCAGATTTAAACAGGAAACATGGGATCATTTGTGAAAATATGAGGGAGGACATATATTAAATAGTTCCTAAATCAGGAAAATGCAAAGGATTAAAAAAAGCACACACACAACAAACGGAATGTTTCTCTGAAAAATACATTTGTTTTTTTTTTGTCTGTGCTACTTTTTTGTTCTAGGTGTGTAACATATGTTTTATTTCCCCCTTAAAACAGTTTAGTTTTATTTTTGTATCAATTTTTTATACATCACTTGTATCTTATAATATCTTTCACATAAGGTTTTTAAAATCTCTTATTCGGAAATGTGACATTTTTGTCAAGTCAAACTAAGAAGCCCAAGCGATGATTGGTATTTGGAGATACTCCTAGTAGTAATGTTTGTATTTTAGAAATCAGACAGCAATTCTGTAGAAAGAGGAAACGACACACAAGAACTTTTATCAATTCTTGTCCCGACGGCTCGAGAGAATTCCTAACATCCAATCCACAAAGCCGCATTGCGTAAACAGGAAAAAACTGTAATTTTGTAATTGCTCACGATACAATCACGATAATTCTGCCCATGCCCAAATGTTTTTCTTCAGCGCTGCATCGATGTTTATTCCCGAGATTCAACAGCAAGTTTGTTTTTAAAGAGAGTTGACCCCGACATTCGCCGTACGCCAAGGTTCTCAACACACAACATGGTTTTACACCTAATAAACGCCTGAACTGATCAAACCCTGAGATTAGTGAGAGAACCTCCCCTGATGACCTTCAAAAGACGCAAGTTTCAATTCTACAAAAGTTCAGAGAACATAAATCAACCCTGGCCGATAAAACCTTCGTTTATACGCGTGGACCGATCTTCTACACTTTCTTCATTTTTCCTTCTATGTTTCGCTTTTAAATCAAAATCGACCGTATCCTCTGAGCTGAAAGAAGGAGAGCTGGAGAAAATGGTGAATACGTAGTGAGACACAGAGGACACAGGGAACACAGGCTAAGTGCTGTGGAGCTCGGTGACGCTGATGCGATGGGACGGGTCCGGTGAGGCGAGAGGAGGAGGAGTGTGGATTGAGGTGGCTTTTGGGACAATGGGCCTGCTCTTCTCCAATAAAACATGAAGGCCTCATCACAGCATTCTGGCCCCACTGTACAGGCTTTGTGGGAAGCCCTTCACTAGTGGATAACACAATCCTTGATGAATAAATGAATATTCAACACTTTGCTCGAAATTGAATGCATGGACTTGACTGGATTTTGGTGTCCACGCGGAATGTGGCTGCAATCTGCCAGACGATGGCCAGTGGTTTTCTAGCTGCCACTCAGCCAATCTCTACACTTCTCATTCTTCACGTGCCTGGCACTGATATGTCTATCAGTCCGTCTTTATAATCATCTTTGGCCGAGCACTGCTGTGTTGCAGCTGATTTATTTTTAAACCTCTGTGAACAAGACGAGGGGTCACTATTAGAATGTCACTTAGTGGAAAAGTTGACTAGTCATGAGAAAATAAAAATAAAATAAAAAAAAACTGGTAACCTTTTTCATGCACATTGTAAAGAAATTCTTGTAAAAAAAAAAAAAAAACTGTACAATTACAACTCTCCAATGTTTTTTGCATTTACAGTATAACACTATTTATTTACAGTGCATTTGCTGCTAAATGGGTAACTCAAGTTAACAAGTCTGTCCACGACTTTAAATACATTAAATACCATTAAATACAAATAACAGTCGTTTGCTGTAAATTAACTGTTCAAAAGCAAAGTTTTTTTTTTTTTTTTTAACAGCGCAAACCTCTAGCTATTCATTACATTAATGCTTCAAATATGCTCCGTTTAGAGCTCATAACCGAATTAAGCCGTTAGGAGAAGACAGGGCCCCAAACAAGCATGAAGTCTGTGTATACACATCTGTAGGATTTATAAATAGTTCATAGTTCCCTCATGTAAAATGGAATTACCAAGGGGGTGGCAAAGAAAGAATTTGTCTATATTTAGACAGATTGTATTCAACAAAACAACTCCGGGTCAATCAAACAAGAAAAGGATATATTCTCAGCCGCCGCGCCCAGCAGGCTTCACCAAGCCCCTCGATTCTGATTGTGTGACAACACAATGTCAGGAAACAGGACAGAAGAGCGGTCCGCAGCAAACTCTCAAGCACATGTGCCTGTGGAACAGTGGCGTCTGGAAGAAAAATGGAAACCAAACAACATGTACACATCCTATGCTTCCTTCAGATGTTCCTACACTTGAGCGATCCCATAGATGGGAGTTATTCTTAGATCAGGTTGTTTCTTAACACCAGAAATACACCATCCAAATGAGTACAGCCAAACTTTGAGGTCCACCAGGCACAGAAACTACTCAGTTATCAGTAGCTTGATATCAGAAGTCTCCCGGAATAAAAGTTAACCCTATTACTGCATTTTTTGTACTGCTGTGAGTACTTTGAAAGTTCTCCCAATACCAGAACTTCCCAAGCTCCGATCTAAAACAAAAACTGCGCAAAGTTCTCCAGGGCAGAGAAGTGACCAGCTCTTCAGTTTCTCAGCTAAATCAGTCGTAGCTCTCACACTTGATACTAGTAACTAGACGTCTCCAATAATAAAAGGAAGCGTTCCAATTGGTCCGTGCTTTTCTCACGAAGGCGATGATTCACTAATAGAGGGGTTTGGCTTCTCCACCAGCTGCAACGCCACTCAAGCCTGCCCCATCTCTCTTGATGACCTAATTGGCGAGCAGGTCAACTATGGAACAGGTTTCACCCATAAGCTCCGCGTTCTTCGCCATTTAACGTTCCGAACGAGGTAAATGTGAAGCGGCGCCTCCGTTTCTCTTCTTTTTTTCTCCTCACCTCATCACACGCCGCACTTCTTCTCACCGACTCACCTCCGCGTCTCCGGTTCACCTGCCACCTTTGACACGAGCTCAGCGTTCCCGCACAAGTTCTGCTCCTCCGCACGGGTCTGTCCAGCTGGAGCCAGTCGCACTTTCGGACGCGGACGACGAAACTTCTGCTGCTCTTTCAGGGTTCCTCAAGTTTCCCCTCAAGATGAGTATCAAGTCTGACTCCGAGCCAAACAACAACGTCGTCTCCATCGAAGAGGAGGTAGGCGATGGAAAGAACCGCTCGAGGGCTTGTTTGAGGAACTTTTATGTGATATTTCGACGACTTTCAAAGTTACTCGCTTCCTGGGAAAATCTCTGCGTCGAGTCGATACGAAATTAAAAAAAAATTCGTCTAAGTGACGCGTGACAAGATTCGGTTCAGACTGTGAACGGGGAAAAAAGTTCGACGCTGGTTTACATTTCGAATCGTCGCGCTTTTATTTTGGATGCTCTTAATCCAAATCCGTTCGTGTGACTTTTGCTCAAACTTTGTGGAGTTGCGGTTATTTGTTTTATGCCTTGTTCGCTTCTTTTGTAGTCCGTTACGTTATGTTGCTTCATTGGGTTTCTGGCTGCGTTTGTATTTAATACTTGCGAAACTGTTTTCTAGAATTACGTTCTTCCTAAACGCTGTACTACACTGGTAGACTGTAACCATTAAAAATAACCATTCAATAACCGTTAAACCATTTAAAATAAATCTTTGAGAAATAAAAGCAACGATTTTAGGTGAAACCTTTCGTAAACGTGTATACCTTTTTTTTTTTTTTTTTTTTTTTTTTTTTTTTTTTTGTTTTATTAAACGTGTGTGTGTGCAATAATAATTCGACAGTCCATTAACAATTAGAACAATGGAAATATATTTTGTTTCCATTTAAAAAATGTACAGTCTTTGTATTCGTGTTAGGTTTTTTTTTTCCCCAGCACCTTCAATAAATTGCAAGAACCTTTCTGAGGTTAGAATTAAAGTCTTGTCTTCAGCATCCTACCATTGTCAGTCTGTATCAAATGCAGCATGTTCATTTTAAAGACTGAAGGTGTAAGGCTCTACGAAGTTGTGCTCTTCTCCTTGTGCTGACCACTGATCTTGAACATCCCATCGACTTCATATGTCGACTTATCATGTGTCGCTAATTGTCTAAATTCCCTTCATTATCATGTGATTTTATGAAGCGTGTACATTGCATTCAACATGCTTTGTTCTGATAAAGGTACGCACCCTGTTTGTCAGTGGTCTGCCGACGGACATCAAACCCCGAGAGCTCTACCTGCTGTTTCGACCATTTAAGGTAAAACATTTCACTACACCCATCATCTTGGTAAATCCTCACTGGGATGTTCTAATGAAATCACATGGTTAAATTATGAGCCGTTAATTTTACTAATGCTGATTATTGGAACACTAATTGGTCAATGCCAGAGTCATTTGGATGTAAAACGAAGGAATTCCCGATGTTTAGAAGCAGAGATGTTTAAAGTTGGCAGTGCAGTCGAGTGCATCCTGTGTAAATGTGAACTCTGACAGTGTTGGCCTCTTATGGGGAGTGCGGCAGGAATTTCTTCCTTTTCGAGCATGTGACTGCGTCGCCGCTAATTGGATTTTTTTTTTTTTTTTTT
>CM051504.1:5648385-5660694 GCA_028031935.1 Paedocypris micromegethes
TTTTTTTTTTTTATTAAACTTTCAATTTTTGTATCTGGGCTTTAATGGGAAAGGTGTGTAAATGTATTTATGCATGTTTGTTTCTCTATCAATAAGGTTCAGCATTTTTTTATATTTTCTTAGTGTCACACACAATGATGAAAAAACAATTTTTATAGCTACTGAATCGAGTGTTTTAAATGTTAAAAGTAGGTTTTTTTTCATCATTGTGTGTGACACTAAGAAAATGTTCAAAATTAGTTGTTTGAAAAAATTGTGTATTACATATTTTTAATGTTCGTTTTTCCAAATTCGTTTTTTTTTTTATTCTGCCATTTTCATTTGTTTGCGTTTTATCCTGATTTTCCCAAGGGCAAAATAATTTCTGATTCAGCATTACTAAAAGTGTATCATTTTAATTTAGTGTCTACACTTTATTTATTCTTTATTTTCCCTCTGGCAGATGCGCTGGTACCCGTCCACATCAGAGTCGTCCCAGCCTGGGTGGAAGTCACGGCAGTTCTGTTAAATTCCTGGTAAGCCATCATGAGCTGCAATCACTTGTTCACATGCAAATGCTCATTAATGTTTCAATCCAACCTTCCAGGTATCTTTTGAATGGCACTTTCCAGCATTTATTTAAGAATCCTTTAATCGCAATTGCATTTGTTCCATTTTGGATATAATCGCTCCCTGGAATAAGGCCATGAAGATGTTGAAGCTCACATGAAGTCGTCTAACCGTGCCATATGTTCACGTAGATGGTGCAGTAAACCTTAGTTCTTGTGGATGAGTTGAATTTTTTTTTTTTTTTTTTTTCTCTTTAATTTAAAGGAAGTGCTGTTTTTTCCCTCTATACATTAAGCTTCGTTCCAAACAAGTAAAGCGAGACAATCAACTGAACATCTTCCTGTGAGCATGAAGTGCCGCTGTGTGCATCATTCCAGTCTTTGTTGCTTCTAGAACACGTGACCATGATTTGGTTCGTCCTGTTTTCTGGCTCGGTCACTTAAGTTAATTTTGTTTTTTTTTTTTTGTTTTTTTTTTTTGTATAAAAAATGTGGCCAAATTATTTCATGGGTGATGTGACTTCTAGAGAAACCAATTGTGTCCCACAAGTTTTCATTGTACCATATCACAGAGGGTCTGGCAACCGAGATTTCCTTGTGTACATGGGGAGAGAAGAGTTTGTGCAATTAAAGCGTAATATGTATAAGTTATTAGTACATTTCTTTAATCTGTGACGTTTCTGGGTTTTTTGTGTGTGCTTTAAAGCAGTTTCAGAGGTTACGTTGTACTGATTGTTTTCGTTTGTTTGTTTGACCGTGTCCCCGTGGCACAACTAACAGTTTGAGCATCGACTGCGGTTGCTAACATGAAATTGCCGTTTCAAGTTAATTCTCTGAATATAAAGAAATGCTACTATGGTGCATGATTTTAATGTGGGTAATGATTCATTAGAATTTAGAAATGTATCTTTACAAAAAAAAAAAAGTGGTTGATGTATAAATGCAGTTGTATGATATACTATTAAATGGGAATGCATTAAAATGTTGTATGGATTTCATTGATTGGCATGTTTATTTATTTATTTTTTTTTTTAACTCCATCTTTTAAAACCTTTATGGTCTTACCGCTCGCGTTACAACTCAGTCTCGCTGTGTCCTCGTTTACGAAGGTGTTTTACAGTAGTGAATAATAGGCAATCTTGCCCTCTAGTGGACGTCTTGGTTGGTAGAGTTCATTATATTACGGCTTTTGCCAGCAGGGGTCGCCAGAGTGCACCGCCCCAGGGTTGTTTTCACCGGGTTTTTTTTAATTTTAGCAGGACGCCTTTCCTGACGCAGCTTTCGTTATTTATCCGGACAACATGAGACGGGTTGTTCTAAAATTCTGTCCTACACAGGATTTCCTACATCCCGCTTTGCGCATGCGCGTTATACAATTAAATCATGTTCTGTTCACCTGGGGACGTAAAAACGGATAGTTATCTCTTAGAATGTACATTTTAACAGTGGTGATTAGACAATCATACTAAAATAAAACAAAGTCAATAAAAAAATTAATGAAGTTTAAACCGTTTCAAATGTTCACAAAATGTATAATTTGCATGACATTGAAGATAAGTCCTGAATATGAAAACTACAGACTCTCAGCAGGAATTTTTATCTAGGAAAACATATTCCTAGACGTATAAAAGCTGATGAAGGCAATTAGTTCGACGTGATCGCTTAAAGTCATCAGTTAGAAAATAAATAAAAAAAAAAACTAAAATATATATATATGTATTCGCTTAAAGAATTACCGTTATTGCAGTGTATTTAAAGCGCGGTGTAGGACAGAATTTTAGAACACCGGCTTGCAAACCCTGTAGATATATTATTCCCTTCATTTAAACAGACAGTTTCTTTTAGTGTACATAATTTTATCCATAAACGACTCCGACTGTCTTCATCCATCCATGCATGTTTTTTCCTCTTAAATCTGTCTTCCTCTTTGTCTGTCTGTCTTGTCTTGTCCTCTCTCTCTCTCTCTCTCTCTCTCTCTCTCTCTCTCTCTCTCTCTCTCTCTCTCTCTCTCTCTCTCGTCTCATCACTAAGATGTAAGATTTAAGATTAATTAAAAAAAAAATAAGATTTAAGATGAATCAGGTTTTTTTAATCATCCGTCTCTCTCGTTCTCTCTGTCTGTCTCTCTCTCTCTCTTTCTCTCTCGCTCTCTCTCTCACCCTCTCTCTCATCATCATTCATCATCATCATCCTCTCTCTCTCAATCGATGTCTATCATCATCATGTCTGTATCATTACCATCATCATCACCATGTCAGTGTCTTTATTAAGTTTCTCAAATTCTGATTCATTTTATATTTGTATAAATAAACACAAAAACAACAATACATAAACGTGTCGAACGCGTACACATTAGTACAAGGACAATTTACACAAACGTTCAACATGACGTTCTCTTCTCCTTGACACCTGACGTCATCAGACGGTTAACGTCCCCGTCCTCGACGCATGCGAGCGCTGCAATTGCGGAGTTAATTTCAAATTCGCGTCCGGCGCCATAAACACTTGCGCCATTCACTTAATTTCGGGAATTCTCTGCGATTCCCAAATGGGCACGCGCGAGGTTCCCGCCTTTCTCGCCTAGACGCCGAGGTAACCCGATGATTGGCGGCGTAGGCCCGACTCCAGCCCTCAGCCACAGGTGCCGCACATTAGGACAAATCTCCTCCGTGAAAGCTTAAGAAGAGTCCACACCAGTCACACGCCGTGGTTTATTCGGGAGTTTCGGCGGCAAAGTCTCACAATGGCGTTTTCTTTGGTGAGTATTGCGAGTGTGAGCGCAAGTGGGAAACACGTGTGTGATATGACGCCTCCGTTTAATTTCTCCCCGAATAAAATCTGCAATGGTGATAAATGTGACCACAAGTTTGACCACCGCGTCTAGTTTGGAGTTGTTAGGGTTGTCTTAGTAACGGCCACATTCGCGAACTAGGCCTGAGATGCTTTTCTATATGTTGCCGTTAATTTTCATTTGCATAAACCAGTACTTACGTTTTCCCTCAAGAATGTTCTAGAAATAATGTAATGCATGTACTGCACACGAATCCTCACCTGAAGTTCAATTCTAAACCAGCCTCTGTGCCTTCACCCTATTGGTCAGTCAACGTTCCCATTTCTTTTCCAGAGAGAAAATCCCAGGCTTCTCAACTACCTGGATTCGGATATTCCGGCTCTTTCCACATGCAGCAACGCAGATGCCTTTTGCAGGATGAACACTATGCTGGGCAACTCGCTGGACCTGAGCGGCGTTTGCACAACTCCTACTGCTAAGTGCAAGCGAGACCCTTTTAATGGTAATTTTAGGTTTTCATTAAAACAAGTCCAGCTTTAACACGCTACGAGATGCCACACACACACGCACACATCCACTCATGATCACAGTGATGGTCAAATACAGGATCTTTCCAAACGAAGTGAACTTAATTATAAAATATTCCGTTATGCATTGTTCCGTTATGCATATATTACGTGAACTAAATACTTTAGGCACCATGTCAAGCATACAATTTTTTTCATTTTTTATTTATTTTTTATTTTTTTTAGTTAAACTAAAAAAAGGCCCTGGTAAAACTTGCGATTCTTAATTTTATTTCCTATAGGATGGGGGAAATTCGAAACGCTACATTCTCACACTCGCCAGAACAAGTGGTGGTTTGAGAATGCAGGTTTTCGCTCAAATGTTGATGCGCCGCCATTGGCGGTCGCTTTTTGTTTTGTTTTTCTTGCATAATGAAGTGCATGTTTAAAGCCGTGTGACCTGGACGTTTTTTTTTTTGTAATCGTATCCTAGTAACTCTATTTACATTTCATGAAACACACCATGTTTACACGTTCACACAGCAGCTTCCGATGTGTTCTACTATTCAAAGTAAGACATTAATACTCTTGTTTTCAAACATCTTAAAACATTTTCTTGTTGAGTGTCGTTTAGATGCATGTTTTGAGAATTAAATTTTTTTTTTTCTTCCAGATTATTGGTACTTATATCTTGTTGTTTTTAGTTGTTGAATGTAAAAGTGCGCTGAATGCAATTTCCGAAGGACAGTTTTTCCGGAAATGTTTTTAATGGAATTTTTCAGATTATCACTGAGTAGTTTTTGCCCATTGCATATTGACCATTGATTGACCATTTCCGGAAAAAATGTCACCTTTTTCCCCTTTCTAACTTTTCTTTCCCTTTTTTTAACTTTTTCTATTTGAAAAGAAGCCCTTTTCTCTATTCACTTATGCATGCATTAAAACACCAACCTGAGCCTAAATGCTCCATTCACTTTCAAATCGCTCAACATGCAAATTTTGAAATAAAAATATTTATTCAGATAAATGAACAACTGTTTTTCCGTTAAGTCATCTATCTATCTTTTTTATCATTTATTTATTTTTAAACTTGTCAATTTATCAAGATACTCCCTTTCTCCATTCACGCTCCTCTCCTTTCCCTCGACTACAGGCCTGCGATTAAGCCTCGTATGCGCAACGTGTTACAGCACCGGTCATGCAATGTCATGCTGGTGAGATTGAGGATGCTGAATCAGGACTAGAGCAAGCAGTTGGACGTGCTCCAGTTCTGCATGAGCAGCCCGGATCGCTCGTTCTCCAGCCTCTTAGCCTGTAGCACCAGCCGAGCGCTTCACCGTAGTGGCTCGCAAACTCTCTCTCCTTGACACCTTGATCAGCAGCGTGCACTAGAGGCGGGGGGGCGCTGCCTCCTCCAGAGTGTTGGTCTGGAATGCTGCGTGGTGTGGCTCCAGAAGAGGCCGGGGTCTGATGTCATTGGCAAGGGGCTGCGAGGGCAGCGGCGCCGGGTCACATGCAGGGTGGGTCGTCTCCGCATGTGCGTACTGGCGAGGGAGAGATGGATGCTGATCGCAGAGGCTAGGAAGTGTTGAATCCATGCCGCTTGATTCCCATCACAGATGCAGAATCGCCGCCTTGTGTCTTATTTCTGGGTGTTTTTAACAGATCGTCCAGATTCTGATCTGTCTGCGGTCCGGAGCAGGATGCTCTTTCCCAGTGCTGGCCAGGACTCGGCCAGGAATCTGCCTGATGTCAATAACTGGGGTCTGGGCCTACAGTCCCTCAGCTTGTCTGACTGGGAGAGACCGTGGAGCAGCCATGACACCGAGCCATCTGTACAGAGCAACTCTGCCGCATGTGAGTGACGCGGACAGTAATGTGACCCTTTCTTTAACAACCTTGTGTAAGAATGTCAATACTGTTAAGCGCATAGCTCAGTGTCGCTATGGTGACGTCTTTGCTTTTGTTTTTATATATATGCCCTTAATTTGCACTATTAATTGTTTTGTATTGCGTTTTTTCAAGTGCAAGGTATTTTGAGTGGCACTCCTAGCCAGCTCTCAAACAAGCTTCCAAGCTACTCCAGTGAGCCTTCCAGTGCCACAGACTTCCTGGAGAAGTTTCCGGGCATGGCACGGTTGAATTCGCAATCGTTCCTGGACTGTCACTCCATTAGCCCTGTGGACTCTGAGACCAGCGGCTTCAGCTCTGGTTCGGATCATCTCTCAGACCTATTGGTATGTCACGTAATCTTCCATTCGAACGCATGATCTCAGTAGGTGTTCAAAACTATTCTCTTTTCAGTCATCACTGAGGATCTCGCCATCGGTGCCCTTCCTCATGTCCAGCATGCAAAGGGACCCCCTCAAGTTTGCTCTCGGGCCTCGTTTCGACCACAGCAGCTCACCCCTCACCCCACCGCCCAGTGCCCCACCCACGGGTGGTCTCTCTCACCGCTGGCCTGGTGCCTCTATCTGGCCCAACTGGGACCTGATGAAGACCCCCGACAGCCCCTTCAGCATTGAAAGAGAGGCCTGGCTCCACAGACAGGCAGCCTGTACGCTCCAGCTTTCATTTTACTTCTTTACCTCATTTTTTTGTTTAACCTGAATTTGTGCTCTCCAGCCATCAATGAAGCAACCTTCACCTGGAGTGGACAGTTGCCCCCCAGACACTACCAGAACCCCATCTATTCCTGCAAGGTGTTCTTGGGTGGTGTTCCCTGGGATATTACCGAAGGTAGGTGGATTTTATAGGGGCATTAGCTTTTTGTAGCATTTTTTTTTTCCTTTGTGTCATTTTTAAGGTGTCTAAAAATTAGAGAATCTTTCATGTTATTCATTCTATTGAATGTTGTGTATCTATTGACACAATTGGCTGTTATAGAGATGTTTTTTGTTGAGTTGTGCAAAGAGTAAAATTGTGGCCATCTAGGTCCTTTTCATTGGCTTTGTATTTTATTTGTTTTTTTTATTGCCATGAATATATGCTAAGAAGAGGCCATTGGCAGTTTGGTTTTTTTTTTTTTTTTTTTTTTTTCCTCATTTGATGGCAAAAAAAGTAACATGGTTGAACGAAATATTTTTTTTCCTCTTTTCCACAAATTTTCAGACTTAAGCTTTAAACAATGTTCTAAATCAAAGTTTCGTTTTAAGTAATACCAATTGCAATATTTGTTAAAAAATATAAAAGCACACCATGGTTTTCTGTGGAAAAGTAGTTAATAGTTTTTAATTTACTACAATCAAAATAAATGTTACATAATTTGGTAAAGGGTTTAATAAAATGGCTACAAGGATTTCAATGTGTTGATGAATGGCTTTTAATATGCTTATTTTGAGATGCTTTTTCTTATTAATCTCAATGCTTTGACTATACTTCTTTTTATTCCAGCTGGCCTGATCAACACTTTCAAGTGCTATGGCCCTCTGAGTGTAGAGTGGCCAGGTAAGGATGGTAAACATCCCCGCTGTCCTCCGAAAGGTAATATGCCTAAAGGTAATGCCGAAAGGGTAGGAAGTCTTTATTATAGCACTTTGGTGAGATGGTGGGGTTGGGTGAACTAGTCTTCCTGGTGGCACCATGTCCAAGTGGCTTCAAGTTGGTGGTTTAATATTTGGGTCATCGTAGTGTTATACTTAAAATTTGGAGTTTTAATGGGTCTTAAGTGTGTCCTCCAATTCGTCTCACTTCTGTACTGTCTCTTGTATTACACTTTTTGTGCAGGCACCCCCACCCGATCCTTTGACTTGTGATTCCTCACTCTGCTTTTGTGGTCCATCTTTTTAACGACTTATTTTTAATCAAAGCTCCGTCTCAGCTTTAAATTGATCTTGTAATCCTCTTGATCCACTGAAATGTTTTATAATACTTTGAATTATTGCAGTTCAAGCCTGGGGTCTGTTTCCATTGTCATTACTGTCATTGGAGCCTCTCAGAGCGTTAATGCAATTTAAACTCAATTAAAAGAATTTGCATAAAATGTAATTTTTTTTATTGTACTTAAAATCTGTAACATAAAATGTTTACATTAAAACATATGGATATGTGTACATTTCAGCAAAAATTAGCGCTGACTGATTGTCATCCATCCCATATACTTCCTGGAAATGACGTCAAGTGTTCTGTTGTTGACGTAACTTTTGCTAAAATGTGTTTTGTCCTTCTCCTTCAGGCTACGTGTACCTGGTGTTTGAATCGGACAAGTCGGTACGGGCCTTGCTGCTGGACTGCACTGAAGACCTGCTCCATCCTGAGGGCTACAGCGAATACTACTTCAAAATGTCCAGCAGAAGAATGCGCTGCAAAGATGTGAGTGTTTCTGTGCTCTGCGTGTTCGGCCTTCACGTCCTGACTGTGACCCTCTGTTAGGCGCAAGTCATCCCCTGGGTGATCTCCGACAGTAACTACGTGAGCTGCCCTTCTCAGAGGCTGGACCCCAGGAACACAGTTTTCGTGGGAGCTCTGCATGGTATGCTCAACGCCGAGGCGCTGGCCAGCATCATGAACGATCTGTTTGGAGGCGTGGTGTACGCTGGCATCGACACCGACAAACACAAGTATCCCATTGGTGAGGACGTTTCTTGACTGGTGGCATTTCATTTACTAAGTGTGTAATGGTTTTCTTCACTCAGGTTCCGGACGTGTGACTTTTAACAACCAGCGTAGTTATTTGAAAGCTGTGAGTGCCGCGTTTGTCGAGATAAAGACGCCAAAGTTTACAAAAAAGGTGCGTGTGCCCACCCCCACCAGCATCTCAGACTGGCATTGCAATACATGCGTTATTACTTTACATTTCAGGTTCAGATTGATCCGTACCTGGAGGATGCCATCTGTCAGGCCTGCAGTCGTGAGCCCGGGCCCTTCTTTTGTAGAGATAAGGTAAGATCAGTGCTGTGCTCACTTTTCATCTGGTTGGTCCGCACTGCATTAGAGAATTATTTTATTTATTTATTTTTTAAATCTATGGTGCCACCAAAAGCACTTCATCGTATTTGCGTGAATATAAGCACCCTTTTTTTAAATTTCCAATGCTCAATTGCAGACTGGTGCACAGGCTCTTGGAATTGGCTGAGAATTCTGGGAAATGAAGTTCTGATCACTAGAATCAACTTTTTTTTTTTTTTTTTTTAAGTAAAAGTAAAACTATAACAAACTTGTGACTCGTAACATTTTGATAAAGGATAAAAAAAATAGTATTTTTATTATTTAAGAGTATAATTTACAATTAACGTGATTGAAAAAATATATATTCGCAAAAATATGGTAATGTGATCCGTCAACGCTTTGCCAATTACACTTTCAATTTTCTGTTGCTCTTTATTAATTTTTTCTCTGGCCAATGGTTTTCTGTCCTGCGTCTATAGAAACTAATCACAACAAACAAATCTAAATTGTACCATCTTTGTGAACCAAGTCAATGTCCTTCTGTTCTTGAACCCAAATACTGACAAATATATTGAAGATCAATTTTTGAAAACATTAGAATTGTCTTTTTGGCCATGGTCCAGCTAACCTCCTTTAATTCCCCAGACCTGCTTCAAGTATTACTGTCGCTCATGCTGGCATAGGCAGCATTCCATGGACATCCTCAGCAACCACCGTCCTCTAATGCGAAACCAGAAGAAGCGCGACTCCAACTGAAGCCACGCATGAGCAGGCCGAGGCTCGGGCTGGCGTCCGGCGCACCCGCTCCCCTTTGGGATCCGCTCCAGAGATGGTCCCCACTAAGGTCCTTCCTGGATTTGGGGCTTGAGGAATCACTGTAGAAAGTTCACTGTTGCACTTTCTTTTACGTTGGCTTGTTCACTTTGGCACTGCACACAGTGAGATGGGTTTGCTGGGCCCGTGGATGGGGAAGAATCCCAATTTTCTTTTTTTTTTTTTCCCCGTGTTCTGTAAGATCCAGGCCATGTTTTTTTTTTTTTTTTTTTTTCCTCCAATTCTTGGTCTCGTTTAACAGATTGAAGCCATACAGCGCATTTACGTTGGTTTATGGCTTAGCCACACTTGCTGCTTTTTTTTTTTTTTTTGTGTCCCCTTCTTCCCTGGCACTTTTTCTCGCCATGTTTTTTACTTTAAGACACGACTACCAAAGCCATATTTTCATCATGACATTTCGCAGTTTTAGTTAGTCAGATTTTTTACATGAAACAGTTTTAAGGTATCGCAAAAAAGAAAAGAGGTTGACTAGCAATCTACTTGACGGCTTTTTAATTTAGTGGATTTTCTTTTTTTTCCCTCCGTGTTGTTTGGAGTCATTTTTGCCATATCAGTGTTCCGTTTGGTCGAACAAGAGATTTGCGCAAAACCCTGTGGATCTTTTTGCCATTTCAGGTTTTTCCCATGCGTGCCTCCACTAGGCATTGCTTTTACTGTTCTTTATCAGCTTTCAGATCATCTTGATTGTATTAATCCAGAATGAGAATGGCCATTGACTGCACATAGTTTTATTGCACTTTTTAATTTGCACTTTGGAAGGGGTCGGTTTTTAATCACTTACTGTACTTCAGCAGGTCTTCTGGGTGTTTGTCCAAACATCTGCTTGTTACATTTAAACTGTTGACTTCCCTTTTGAAATTGCCAATAGCCTTAGCAGACAACGCAGACGCATCTGATCCAACGGCTGTACGAATGGATGACGCTCGCGATTCGGCCGTTTCCGTCTCTCGCGGAACTTGTTGCTGAAGTCGTGTCATTCTACCTCGTCTGTCAAGTTTGCTTACATGGGTGAAGTTCATTTGTCTGGGCACAATAAAGGTGTTTAAGCATTCATTCTGGTCTTTGCCTTTTTTTTTTTTTTCTTTTTTTTTTTTTTTTTGTGCTTGTCGTTGCACTTTATTGGTTCATCCGCTAGGTGGCAGTGGTGCTTTCAGGTTTGAGATTGAATTTGGTTCCTCCATAAATGTGAAATGCATTTAAATGAAAATCTTTCTTACACTTCTAAATTATTATTTTTTTTTTTATGCTGAACTTGGATTTTTTTTTTTTTTTTTTTTTTTTTTTTTTTTTTTTTTTAGAAAGATTTATAATTTATAAGATTGCAAAGCAGCTTTATACAATTCCAACGTTTCCCAGCTTTACTCAAAGTAACTTATTTTATTTTTTATGGTCACATTTTGTTTTCAATGCAAATTACTTTACTTATTTTATTCAATTTGTCCTCTACTGCTTTCTATGGTTTAACATGTTGCGTTGTTGGTAAATCAAAGGCCTTGCAGGAAACAGAGTAATGGGGTCAGAGTTCGTCTGCACCGCTTTTAGGAAACGTCTTTTCCGTGGGAACGGGGGAAGTGCTGCTTTTGAACCTGGCTCATAAAACACGTTTTCAACCTTCAAAACGACACACACAACCTTTTAATATAAGGCACCGCTTGAGATCAACTTTATCTGGAACTTTTCTCTGGCTGTTTCTGATATCGCTTGGTACAAATTTAATTTTGTTCTAACCCCAAAATATATTTTATTATGGGTTCAATCTCAATCATCAAATTACTTAAGTAAACACACTTTAATGCCATGTTTAGTCATTTTAATCAAGTCTTAAGCTCAGAAGTATTTGTTTGCATGGACCCACTATTGCTGCTTGCGACTATTTCAATCAACATTTTTTTTTCCATTTAAAAAAAAAAAAAAATATTTTTTTACATTTCTTTTAAAAAAAGTTTCATTATATATGTAAAACAATCCACTTGATTCAGTCCAAAGCCAAAAAACGTCTGACTTTCCTGTCTCAAAACCACCTTAAATGCGACACCGTCTAAAATGTTTGCTTTTATTCGCTGGATTACATTTTTTTTTGGTCCAGAATTGGTTGGTTGTTCTCCCTTGATGGATCCTGGTCTTGAAAGCGTCTCTTTGGGACCTCAGGGGGCAGCTGGAGAATTGGCCCCGCTTGAAACACAGGTGCAGCCACAGGTGCGGGATTGAAACTTTCCACTGCTTTGCTTCTTAATGAGTGTAAAAGGGGCACACACACACACGGTTTTCATCCAGTGGGACATGGAAATGATGGACAAAACTGTCAGAAAGAGCCGGAGAGAGGAAGGCCGTGGACAAGCATGCTGATGGCCATCTCCACATTCTGGTCAGTTGTTATGGAGACTGCGCTGCCTTCTTGGCCCGACTGCTGTGGGAATGGAGAAGAGAACGTGTGTGTGTGTGTGTGTGTGTGTGTGTGTGTGTGTGTTTTATTGCCGTGTTAAACGTGGCAAACATGGACGCCAATCGCTGGTCGTGATGTGTGACGCAGGTCGTTTTTGCTTCATCTTTCTGTAGCCACAATTTTTCATTTATCACCGAAAATGGACAGAATATTTCTGTTTTTCTGTCATTATTTCTTTTTATTGTTTTATTTTCTCTTTATCTGTCATTCTTTGTCTCCGATTTCTCCCCTCTTGTTCTTTTTTACACTCACGTCATGGCTCTCTCTCACACTGTCTGAATCTCTCTCTCTCTCTCTCTC